>CM053783.1:847110435-847393995 GCA_028749045.1 Cupressus sempervirens
ATGTGTTCTCATATAGCACGTACGCACTATGTGAAATCACCTAAAAATGGTCAAAAAACAACTTTGGGGCCCGTTTCATTCATTCTCTGCTTTTGTTCTATTCTGCACTCTGTTATCCCGACAGAAATCGCAGGTTTCAACATAGCAAACATTCTTTCAAAGTGGCAAACACTATTTCAAGCTAACAAACACTATTTCAAGGTGGCAAACACTTTTGGAAGCTAACAAACACCAAATTCAATCATTGGATACACGATTTGAAGACTTTTTGAATATTCCTTGTATAAAAAAGGTTAGTCCAATCTATTTTAAATATTGTTTGTTGATATATAGATACAAATTTGATTATAATTTGACATGTTGTTTAATATATAGTGAATTCATTGAAATTTGTATGTTTCAATGAAATGTTATTTCGAAATGGTTAGAAATTTGACAAGTCGTTTTATATATATATTGTGTATTCATTCAAATAATTACAATTTTTATATGTATTTCAATAATTTGTAATTTACACAGTTTAAGTAATTCAAATGTTTGAATAATTTGACATGTAGAAATCATCATCATGCCAAGGAAGAAACCAAAAGTTCAAACAAATGAAGATAGGGAGAGAGATTTGGCAATTAAAAGAGATAAAATGAAATTACTACGTGAGCAAAGAAAATTGCAAAGCAATAATGAAGAATTGACTTTTGAAGAGGATCAAGAACCACCGGTACCAAGAAACAAAGAGGAAGAATTGGAAAGACAAAGAGAACGAATGAGACTGTTACGCTCAAGAAGACAATTGAATTGTGAAGCTACACCATCTTCTAATGTTGGAGTCATATCGTCCGCTACACCATCTTCCAATGTTGAAGTCATATCGTCCTCTCATGTTGAAGAGACACCGATTTGTAGATCCGACGATATACACACTCCATCATGTCATGTTGAAGACACAACATCAACACATCAAGTAGGTGATATTCCATCTTTTGCATCTTATTGCCAAGGCACATCATCTTCGGTTCAAGGTACGCAATACACTCAACCTTATGTTGATGTTCAAAATGTTGAGAGAATTGAAGAGATTATAAAACCTTCTAGAATTTGTTTTAGAAGACCAAAATATTTGATTGATATTGATAGTAACATTTTGAAATCAATGCCTGACAAGATTAGCAAGCGTACTTGTCAAAGAAAAGTTAATCGTATGTGGAGATTATTTTTTAATGAATTAAATATTACAGGTCAATGCCAATTATTTGTTGAAATGATGAAGAATTTAAAATTTAGGCCTATCATGAAGATTCTTGGGCTAAGAACGATGGATGATTCAAATGAAAAAAACATTGTAAAGAATCTAATGAATTCTTATGACAAAGTGGGTTCTAAATCAAGCACCAAAGATAGTAATATCGCAAGACGAGTACTTACATTGACAATAGTAAGTAGCCAAATGAAGAAAGCTCGACTCATGAGAAAGACAAGCAAAACATTAAAAATTGGTAGAGGTACTCTAAGGAGAGCCATGCTAAGGCGTGAGAGATTGGGAGATCCAACAAAAAATGAGTTATGGACATTTAGCGGTAGACTACCGTGAAAGGATAAATAAATTAGTGAAGCCTTGAAATCATTGATCGAAGATTTTTGGAAAAATAACACACGTGTTTCCCCTAATCAAAGAGATGTTGTAAGAAGGAGGATTGGTAGCCAAAATCGCGAGCCACATGCAAAACATTTTTTGGACACAACTCAGACACAATTTTTTGCAAAATTTATTGGTATGTATCCTCAAATTCGAATAAGTCAAAGATTTTTTGAGATGGGTAAACCTTTTTATGTGAAGATAAATCACACACGCACAACTTGTTGTTGTAGGATACATATTGAATTTTCTAACCATTTTGATGTTTTTAGGCATATATGCATAATTTTGCATTCTCAGTTTGTTTTGCAGAATTGTGACATAAATGAGCCACCAAGATCTTCAAAGGAATTCATATCCAACATTTTATGTGAAATAAGGGATGGCCAACAATTTTACAAGACATCATGCTTGGATGGTACGTGCTTATTTTGTGGTTCTTTGCAACTTTTATCAACTTGTCAACATATGGATAGTACACATGCAATTGGAAATGAAATAGTAGATTATGGAAAATTTAAGACAGTGACATATGCTCTAAAAGATGGGAAACATGGTAAAAGATGTGATTTAGTCATTGAAAAGATTCCAGTGTATGAGTTCATGAAGATTTTTCGTGAAAAGATTATTTTCGAGTATGCAAGGCATACCTATAGAGCTCGATGGCTGGATTTGCAATTCAAGTTGTGCAAGGATATGTTTCCACTGGATACCATTGTTTTAGTTGTAGATTTCGCAGAGAACTACACACTACAACCACAAAATGAGGTGCAAGCAAAGTATTATACTTCTCAACCGGTTTTCATATTTGTTCACATAACCTTCATGCATTCACCTACAAGTACAGAGGATGACAGGAAGATTTTTAGGGAGTACCATTTTTACGTCAGCGATGATCGATCACATTCTACAGAGTTCGTACATGGTTGTTTTCAACTATTATATGGAGATTTGGCTAACAGGGGCATCACATATCGTCAGCACATTATTTGGTCAGACAATTGTGCATCTCAATTCAAGAATGCACGAATGTTCTATTGGTTGAGCAAGATGCACAAGTTGTGTAGAATTCAATACATGTGGAATTTCACAAAGGTTGGTGATGGAAAGGGAGAGCACGATGGTGCAGGCGCATACATCAAAAGAGCCTTAGCTCATGAAGAACTAAAGTACAAAGATGGAGCAATATTGACAGATGCAAAATCCATCGTTCAGTGGTGTAGCGCTACAATGGGTCCAGGTAAGGAAGGTGAGTCTACGGTTCGTAGATTTTTTTGGTTGATAGATAATACTAACATTGCACCATATCAGGATTGTTGCACACTAACAGGATCCAGTGAGTTGCACTCTTTTAGAAGCTCTGATGCAGGTTCATGGAGTATCCACACACGAAAAATGGCATGCTATTGTCCATCATGTGCAGAGGAAAATTGGGATGACTGTGAGTTGACTGAATGGGTGGACAAATGGGATATACAGGTTTTGGACCCAATTGAAACCTATCGTCCCCCACAAGCACTGGAAATGGTACAGATGGAATCGTCTATTGACTTTGACCGCTTGTCTGATCTAGTGCAACTTGGTAATATATATATTTATATATCTTTGTAATTTCAATATGTAACTTTATAACTTTTACGCAAGTATTTTATGAATTAATGACCGCATTTTGTACATTTGTCACTGTAGGCCATGTTTTTGCTGTTATTGCACCTGAAGACAATGAAGAAGGGACAGATTATTATTTGTGTCGTTGTGTTCAAGCCGAACAAAAATTGGATCACTCGGTTATAGATGGTGAAGGTTTAGAGTACCATGTCGGTGCGGTGGTTGTAACCGACACATGGCTTAGACGATTTTCTATAAAGAACCCTAACTTGTGGTTATTCGAGAATTGGCAAATAGAGAGGAAGATTCTTCATTATTCAAATCTTGTTGTCACATCAAATGTCCACTTGATAAAATATGATGGAAAACCACATAATAAGAATCTTTGGAGAGTTCGCGAGTCAGACCACGAGGCAATACTTGAGACATTAAAATGTCGAGCAGATCTAGTTGGCTCATTAGATTGAATACAGAGAGAGGGAGAGAGAGAAAGAGTGATCAACTGGATCCAAATACATTGTTGCAACCTCTTCCCCAAGACTGTCCACATGACTAAGGTGGACCGTATTGTTATGATGCGTAAGTGATGAGATTTATTTTAAATCATAGATTTTATGTTTTGATTTGTTTAGAATCTAGATTTTATGTTTTGATGTCTCCAATTTTTTTAAAGCTAGAACAATATTTTTCATATTTTCTTATTGTGACGATATTTTTCTTTCATTGCATGTTCTCTTGGATGACAGGAGGGAGAGAAGAAAAATAAGTAGATTTCCAAACAGCCAGCCACCCTTCTTCATGTAATTTATTCATTTAAGGTAAAAGTCCCATTTCCTTTGTTTGGCTTTGGTATTTGGTTATTTAAAGTCATTATTCTAGTTGGACCTTCGTATGTTTGAATTTGGGATTGTTTAGTGTCTATTTGTTATGATTATACTGAATTATTAATTCTACGATGTTTCTATTATTTAATTATTTAAAATAAATTAAAACTTTTTGTATAAAATTATTATTTTTTATTTCTATCTATTTGTTATGATTATTTCTATTATTTAAAATAAATTAATTCTATAATATCTCTATGATGAACTATTTATATTTCTAAACTTTACATATTTTACGCCATGACCAACAATCAAACTATTATAACAATACAAATACATTTAAATAGTAATGTAAGAATGGTTTAGTTCACATAAAAAATAAGTGTATCTTAGATATTCTAAATACATCACAAAACTTTATCGCTTCAAAAAAATTGGAATTTCTCTCATCTACTTGAGTTCCCATCAATTGTCCATAAAACTAGGAAAGGGAATAGGTGCTATGCTCCCAATCCCAACATCCTCTTGTCCACTACTAGGAGATGTGTGTAATGTAGGATTCAGCTCCATCAACTTAGTCATTTTTTTCACTAGTTGATTGGGACTCTCACCATTTGTTGCCAACTATGGTGACAATGCTTGGGGTTACACTTATTAAGTAAGAATATTTCCTAATCTAGGGATTAGAGCATTGAACATATCAGAATGTGATTTATGCTATGGGAGAAGAGGTATGTTGGGCATACTAATTGATTCTAGGGCTAGTGCAATTACATCTCCTTCCACTAGTGTTGTAAATATAATTTCTATAGTTGTTGAAGGTGCACCTCCAACATTTGGTCTATATCTCTTTCAAAAATTTAGATTATCCTCTCTTTCTTTCCTCTTCTATTCCTTTAGTGCAACCTTCTCCGCAACTCATTTTCCCCTCTCTATAGCATATAAGATCTCATTTCTTGCAATCTTTTCCTCTCTCCCATCTTTCCTATCCCTGATCTTCTCCTTCATGTAAAGTGCATTAGCCTCAAATAACTTCTTAGTCTCTCTTGTTCCTTAGAATTTTGTATCCTTTTCTTTGGTAGCTATAGGAATCTACTAGGTAAACCACTATGTTTTTTTCTGTCTAGTGGCATGTAACGTATAAAATCATCATCTCCATCATAGTCATTTTGGGCCTGGGTATCAAAAAATTGTTAACTATTTATTTCATCATGGTTGCCACCATTTGCAAAGCCTTAGATGACGTCCTTGGGGTCAACATGTGGTGGGGATGGAATTAAATTGGAAACATTTTCATCCCCACAAGTATTTGGTTACCCAAGGTTTGTGACAACCTCCTACAACCAATCTGGTTGTGAATCTTGCATTAGCAAGATTAATCTAATATCAATGTTTGTTGTATGCTCAAGGTTTTATCTCCTATAATAGTCCACTGGCTGGTTCAGGTTTTCTGGTTGGGTATTTTTAGGTGCAATTGTACCTAGTCCCTTCATATTTTGTCCATAACTCCTCAACAAAGTGTTAATTGGTTCATCTAATAAGCCATTGATTTTTAGGAAGGATTCAATAGTGATTTCCTCCCCCTCGCTTTACGACTCATCAATATTTGCATCATCTACAGTAGTTGTTTCTTGCAACTCATCTCTTACACTTTCTCAATTTTGCCTCTTCTAGGCTTGTTCCAACTAGCCCTTGCCAGTCCTAAACTATTGGGTGATTAAAATACCCTTTTCCTCACTCTAAAATATACTCCAAAACCAACTACACTTGTTTTGTAAAATATCACTCAAAACTGGCTATTTCAGTCTGCCAACTAGGCTTAGTTTGAGGCCATTTACAAAGCAACTCACAATCCCTTGACTTTTGGAACTCCCATGACCCAAAAAAGTATTAAGACACGACTCAAATGCAAGGTTTCTTTTATTTTTTTGGTCTCATGATCAACTTTACAATGGTTTTTACAAAACCCTCCTTTCTAGCCCCTTTACCCTAGGGCTTTCTAGAACTCTTACTTTGCAACGTCTCTAGAACCCCAAAATGGTTCAACCACCTTCACTTTGGTTATATTAGATGACTTCAAACATAAAATGCAACTCTTGTTTGGAGAAAACACTAAATCCACCTTGGGAGCAATCACATACCCCTTTTTATGCACTCAAATTTTAGGGAAAACTATGCAAATACTTCTTAAATGGTTTCAACAATTGAATTTTCAGATGGAAATGGTTATTATAGACTCAAACCAACAAGAAAAATCCCAAACTTGAGGTTTCTCAACACTCAACAATCAAATTTCAAAACTATTACCAGCACTTACTACTAGGACAATTTCTAGTTTTAATGGTCAAACTCCCAAACCATACAAAGGACCCCCCGCTGTTTTTGCATTTTTAAACACTCTTTTTGGAGACCTACAATAACCTCTCTCACTTTTTGGAGATCACACTCCGTTTTCATTTTACGACGCCATCTCGGGTGATGCTGAAACTTGCAATGTCGGCTAGTACAAAGTTGCCAACTGCCAAATCTCTCTCACCTTTCCTCGTGGGATTGAACTGTCTACTCTGTTAGCTCCGCGTGGTTGGGTAAACCCTATCCCTAAGATCATCCTATCCCCTTCAGTGCTCGAACGTTCTCAGGCACGCCAATCCAGAATGTCCCCAAGGGTCACTAAATGCCATAGGGCTGCGATCTTTGATGGGGCATATCTCGGAGCTCGTGCGAGGTATGGATGCGATTCTAGTTCCTACAGGACCGTGTTGCGGAGACCTAAAATAACCTCTCTCTCTTTTTGGAGATCACATTCTATTTTCATTTTACAATGCCATCTCGGGTGATCCTGAAACTTGTAGTGTTGGCCAGTACAAAGTTGCCAACTGCCAAATCTCTCTCATCTTTCGTCGTGGGATCAAACTGTCTCCTCCATTAGCTCCGGGTGGCTGGGTAAACCTTATCCCCAACCTCTTCCTATCCCCTTCAGTGCTCGAATGTTCTCAGGCACGCTGAACCAGAATGTCCCTAAGGGTCACTAAATGCCACAGGGCTGCGATCTTTGACGGGGCATATCTCGAAGCTCGTGTGAGGTATGGATGTAATTCTACCTCCTACAGGACCGTGTTGCGGAGACCTACAATAACCTCTCTCACTTTTTGGAGATCACACTCCATTTTTGTTTTACAACGCCATCTTGGGTGATGCTAAAACTTGCAGTGTGGGCCAGTACAAAGTTGCCAACTGCCAAATCTCTCTCACCTTTCGTCGTGGGATCGAACTATTTTCTCCGTTAGCTCTGAGTGTCCGGGTAAACCCTATCCCCAACCTCGTCCTATCCCCTTTAGTGCTCGAATGTTCTCAGGCACGCCAATCCGGAATGTCCCCAAGGGTCACTAAATGCCATAGGGTTGCGATCTTTGACGGGGCATATCTCGGAGCTCGTGCGAGGTATGGATGTGATTCCAGTTCCTACAGGACTGTGTTGCAGAGACCTACAATAACCTCTCTCGCTTTTTGGAGATCACATTCTATTTTCATTTTACAACACCATCCCGGGTGATGCTGAAACTTGTAGTGTTGGCCAGTACAAAGTTGCCAACTACCAAATCTCTCTCACCTTTCGTCGTGGGATCGAACTGTCTGCTCCGTTAGCTCCGAGTGGCCGGGTAAACCCTATCCCCAACCTTGTCCTATCCCCTTTAGTGCTCGAACGTTCTCAGGCACGCCAATCCAGAATGTCCCCAAGGGTCACTAAATGCCATAGGGGCTGCGATCTTTGACGGGGCATATCTCGGAGCTCGTGCGAGGTATGGATGTGATTCCAGTTCCTACAGGACCGTGTTGCGGAGACCTACAATAACCTCTCTCTCTTTTTGGAGATCACATTATGTTTTCATTTTACAACACCATCTCGGGTGATGCTAAAACTTGTAGTGTTGGCCAGTACAAAGTTTCCAACTACCAAATCTCTCTCACCTTTCGTCGTGGTATCAAACTGTCTGCTCCGTTAGCTCTGAGTGGCCGAGTAAACCCTATCCCCAACCTCGTCCTATCCCCTTTAGTGCTCGAACGTTCTTAGGCATGCCAATCCGGAATGTCCCCAAGGGTCACTAAATGCCATAGGGTTGCGATCTTTGACAGGGCATATCTCAAAGCTCGTGCAAGGTATGGATGCAATTCTAGTTCCTACAGGACAATGTTGCGGAGACCTACAATAACCTCTCTCACTTTTTGGAGATCACACTTCATTTTTGTTTTACAATGCCATCTCAGGTGATGTTGAAACTTGCAGTGTGGGCCAGTACAAAGTTGCCAACTGCCAAATCTCTCTCACCTTTCATCGTGGGATCGAACTGTCTGCTCCGTTAGCTCCGATGGCTGGGTAAACCCTATCCCCAACCTCGTCCTATTCCCTTTAGTGCTCGAACGTTCTCAGGCACGCCAATCCGAAATGTCCCCAAGGGTCACTAAATGCCATAAGGCTGCGATCTTTGATGGGGCATATCTCGGAGCTCGTGTGAGGTATGGATGCGATTCTAGTTCCTACAGGACCGTGTTGTGGAGACCTACAATAACCTCTCTCGCTTTTTGGAGATCACATTCTGTTTTCATTTTACAACACCATCTCGGGTGATGCTGAAACTTGTAGTGTTGGCCAGTACAAAGTTGCCAACTGCCAAATCTCTCTCATCTTTCATCGTGAGATCAAACTGTCTGCTCCATTAGCTCCGGGTGGCCGGTTAAAACTTATCCCCAACCTTGTCTTGTCACCTTCAATGCTTGAATATTCTCAGGCACGCCAAACCAGAATGTCCCTAAGGGTCACTAAATGCCACAGGGTTGCGATCTTTGACGGGGCATATCTCGGAGCTCGTGCAAGATATGGATGAGATTCCAATTCCTACAGGACTGTGTTGCAGAGACCTACAATAACCTCTCTCTCTTTTTGGAGATCACATTCCGTTTTCATTCTACAATGCCATCTCGGGTGATGCTGAAACTTGTAGTGTTGACCAGTACAAAGTTGCCAACTGCCAAATCTCTCTCATATTTCATCGTGGGATCAAACTGTCTGCTCCATTAGCTTTGGGTGGCCGAGTAAACCTTGTCCCCAACCTCTTCCTGTCCCCTTCAGTGCTCAAACATTCTCAGGCACGCTGAACCAGAATGTCCCTAAGGGTCACTAAATGCCACAGGGCTGCGATCTTTGACGGGGCATATCTCAGAGCTCGTGCAAGGTATGGATGTGATTCCAGTTCCTACAAGACCGTGTTGCGGAGACCTACAATAACCTTTCTCACTTTTTGGAGATCACACTTCATTTTTGTTTTACAATGCCATCTCGGGTGATGCTGAAACTTGCAGTGTGGGCCAGTACAAAGTTTCCAACTGCCAAATCTCTCTCACCTTTCGTCGTGGGATCGAACTGTCTGCTTCATTAGCTCCGAGTGGTCGGGTAAACCCTATCCCCAACCTCGTCCTATCCCCTTTAGTGCTCGAACGTTCTCAGGCACGCCAATCCGGAATGTCCCCAAGGGTCACTAAATGCCATAGGGCTGCGATATTTGACGGGGCATATCTCAGAGCTCGTGCGAGGTATGGATGCGATTCTAGTTCCTACAGGACCGTGTTGCGGAGACCTACAATAACCTCTCTCACTTTTTGGAGATCACATTCTATTTTCATTTTACAACACCATCTCGGGTGATGCTGAAACTTGTAGTGTTGGCCAGTACAAAGTTGCCAACTGCCAAATCTCTCTCATCTTTCATCGTGGGATCAAACTGTCTGCTCCATTAGCTCCGGGTGGCCGGTTAAACCCTATCTCCAACCTTGTCTTGTCCCCTTCAATGGTTGAATGTTCTCAGGCACGCCGAACCAGAATGTCCCTAAGGGTCACTAAATGCCACAGGGCTGCGATCTTTGACGGGGCATATCTCGGAGCTCGTGCAAGCTATGGATGAGATTCCAATTCCTACAGGACTGTATTGCAGAGACCTACAATAACCTCTCTCGCTTTTTGGAGATCACATTCCATTTTCATTCTACAATGCCATGTCGAGTGATGCTGAAACTTGTAGTGTTGGCCAGTACAAAGTTGCCAACTGCCAAATCTCTCTCATCTTTCGTCATGGGATCAAACTGTCTACTCCATTAGCTCCGGGTGGTCGGGTAAACCCTATCCCCAACCTCTTCCTGTCCCCTTCAATGCTCGAACGTTCTCAGGCACGCTGAACCAGAATGTCCCTAAGGGTCACTAAATGCCACAGGGCTGCGATCTTTGACGGGGCATATCTATGGGTTGTCAATACTTCGACTATACTTTAAGTCAACGATTATCAATATGTGAAAAAATGGAACTCGTTGTATTTTGAAGTACTGAGAAGATGGCCTTGCCCTTCCCCAGGAGTTTCAGAAATGGGAGACATTAGGTAAGAGAGTGAAAATGTTACTATCACTTCAACGCACATGACGCAATTGGAAATGCAAATTTTGATGGTAATCATTTTGTGATAAGGGAGAGACTAGGGATGATCATTGTTACTATCTCTTTAGTAGTGGAATTTTGTTTTCTCTTGAATTTGGTGGTGGGGGATCAGTGGTAAGACTCCTTGGATATTCCTTCTTATGATGTTAGTGACAAGTGTTGCTCTTTGAAAACACTTGTACAATCTTTTTTAAATTATTAGATAAAAACAGAGAATTGTAAGTATTAAACATGATTAGCCTTTAGTTCCTAGAAGATCTTTATTTCCCCATCAATACATTTAGAAAGTTAAGTTTGAAGACGATCATAAATAGAAAAAATTAGAGAAGCGATGTAAACATTTATATTGATTGGAAACATGTGAGTCTTGAGTTTCCTCCACCTTTTAAAGAACGTTCCTTAGCTAGCAGACCTAATTCCACATTCCATAAGACTGCCATTGCGCTAAAGATTTAGGAAACCAACTGCTCTAAGATAAAGCTTCCCGGTCAATAATAATCTAGCCTATTGAGGTACATAATACTTCTCAATTAAACTTGTGTTAATTCAGTATTAATTTTGTAATTAACTACAATTTGAGTATCTGTGTACAGGGGGTGACTGAGAAAACTATTTGAGGTCCAATTTGAAAATATATTTGTAAGGATCTCGACCAAGGTTCACAACTTCGATGATTAATACATTCATTCAGGCCAGAACCTCACTACAAAAACATAATATATAAAAAAGGTAGTGAATAACGTCATGTCTAGACCAAAATCAACCAATGAGAGTCAAATTAGCATAATGTGGAACAACAATATATGCATAAAAAAGCTTCATAATAAAATTCATGTCTAGAATTAAAAGACCTTAAAGAACATTTATGCTTGTAACACAAATGGCCATTCAAAACTGAATATGATTACAATATGTGAAATAGCATTACAAGAACTTGTAATGCTCTTGTGAACATCGTGTTAATTCTTGTAAGAATCCCTAAGATGCTTGTTATACTCAAAATTTTGTTGAAATTGAATTAATTTTTATCCTATCGGTTAATTGGCTTAGGGTGATATATGCTTCTTGGATGGAATAATGAGTTCGTGATTAACTCTGTATTAAGATTCATAGCATCTTCTAGTTATTTGCAAAGGAAATTTATAAATTACTTGCTAATGTCATATGGCTTGCTTGAGAAAGATGTCCGTGTTCTTATTGATGGGTACTAATGACTATCCACATTTAGTTCTTTAATATCCTATTTGACAAGCTTTCCATAGACATTTCTTTGCCATACTAAGTATTTTTGAAAACATATTTGAGTAGGACTATAGTAGATACTACCAAAAACAACTTCTTTGCAGTTTTTGAGAAATACTAATAAAGAAAAAAAGAACATCTACTAGTTGGTAGACATAATGGCAACTCTCTAGCAATTGAATTTAATTTCATACATGCACATATCTAATTTAATGTCATACACGAACATATCTAATTTAACGTCATACATGAACAAACATATAATATAAAATGATAACCAATAATGTCATATACATTAACAAACACATAATATATTATGATAACCAATAATGTCGTATATGAACAAACATATCATATATTAACCAATAATGTCATACATCAAATATAGAATGTCATATGTACATCAAATGTGTATCGAATATGTCTCTCAGATGCCTATATATATACATGGGGAGGGAAACAAGTCTATATATATATATGTATCAAATATCTCAACTACATCTTTTCCTTCCCACGAGGGGAAGGAAACAAGTCTCTTGACGTCCTCTGCCGTCGTGTGGAGGGAGACAGTGGAGATGACGGGGCCTTCCTGACACACTCACTTGACCTCTTGTTGAGGCTCTTCTCCAGGTCCAACTAATATAAAGAAAGTAGATATGAATCAATATTTATTATACATTGAAATCAAATATATGTACTCACAAAATCAATTATTTTCTTACCGCCAACAAATAGTCACTCTGTAAGTCCACCTCAAATGCTCGTGGACGATCAAATGCTCGTGGACGATCAGGCATGACAAGACCCTACAACAATTCAATAAATATAATCACTTATAAATAACATTAGAAATTTTCAGATTAACTATTATAAACAACAACTAAAACGAAGAAAATTCTTTCATACCTTCGTCAGTGGCTGTGAGCTAGCCACAGCTGCGGCCACTCCACTATCAACAGACTGTCGCAGATGAGGAGGTGTGTCCGACATCATGAGCTGCACGTCATACAATACACATTATATCTAACATGAAACATGGAATAAATATAATCAAATGAATTAAATTAACATGAAACAACTGTACCTGTGTGAAGCTCGTATGATGTCTTTGCTCTGCGTCTGTGGTAAAGGTTGAGGGTCCTGTGGAGAACTGATGCACATGCATATTTTTTTTGGTCAATCCTTAATATGATTACGTAATAAATATATGTATTAATTAAAATGATTAAATTGATACATACCTCAGGACTCGTCGAAGGGACAAAAAATGGGCCTAGAGGATCACTGCTAGGCCCAGGAACACTTTGACCCTAAATTTTGAACAATGTCAATAAATCCTAATTAATTAATCATTCACTATACGTATGAAATGTGATCAAATTAGTAATTTACCTATGTGTCAATGCCAAATGTCTCATTCAGGAACTGATCGGTGACAAGCCCATCATCTGCACCATCTCCGACATGAGTGCCAAATGTGCATAGGGATTCGCATGAAGTGCACATGTCACCACGATGTATAGAAGGCTACCCCTCAACTAATGGGCTCATGGAATGGATGAGGGTCTATGTCAAAGCATTAATGGTCCCTAGAGTGCTGGCCTCTACATGTTCCTTCACAACTGAAGGAATAATCACATGCTCACACTGTGGATGGACCATGGGTGCCCTAACTACATTAGGCTCACGACGTGCTCCGGGCCTCTCAAATGATGACCCCCCACCTCTACCCTGGGAGACTAACATATCAAAATAATTGGGGATCTCCCCAAGGACAAACTCACAATATAATTTCTTCAAAAAATACATGGGGACCTCGTGATTGTTGCAAGGAGGGGCATCAAAAACCATTCACCATCTATCCCAAAAATTATTTCTAATAGCATCATGTATGCACCAATGGATGGGGAATCATTTAGTACCCTCTCTAACAGTATTTTGCTCACCGGGTTTTCTAAATAATGCACATATACTACCTTTTGGTATTTCCTTTTTTTTAACATCTTCATATGACAATTTATTTGCATAAAATCTTTTTTGTTCATCCCTCTTAGCCCGCCAAATATCTAACTGACCACTAACTGAGGCTATCTGAGTGTTAATGGATTCGAGGGATGATGCCAATTGAGCCCTCATTGGATTGGTTTGTCCGGATTCTTTCAACCGAGCAATGATTCCTTCTAATTCAGTTTTGCATCTCTCTATTTCATTTCTTAGATTTTCTTGTGTGCCTGGTGGAGGTCTTGCAATTGGTTCGGGTTGTGGAATTTGTTCTTTTTCTTGAGGAGGGTTTTGGTTTTGGCGTTCTTGAGGGTTTTGATGTTCTTGTGGATTTTCTGGTTGATTATGAACATTTCCTGATAAAAAATCAATTGAAATTCAAATAAATAAACAAATCTAAATGAAATTTGTAAAAACCCTACAAAAGAATATAAAAAACTTACAAAACAATATGAAAAATATATCAAACAATGCAAAGTTAGGTTTATATCACTTACGGCATCGTCGTGGGTGCGCTTGTGGTCTTGGATTTCGTCGACGAGGAGGCATTTTGGAAAATGGTGGTGCAAATGTTGAGTCTTCAACTCGCGTACGCGCTGCTCGATGTAGGAGTAGAAGAAAATGGTAATGAAAATGATGGGCTGCGGGTTTGCAGCCCATCATACATACTTTTTATTTTTTTTAAAGCGCGCACGCGCTATAGTGCGTGCGCGCTGTTTAAAATAGGAAAAAAAAATTTTGTTGTCACCTTTTTGGCACCACAACTCGGTGCATATGCCCACATGTCATATGTTGTTAGAACTTTCATTAGTGAAGAGTAGCAGAAGATATTCAGGTTTAAATGTATCATGTGAAGTATTTAAACTTCTACTCTAGTATCTAGTGAGGAAAATGATGATGAACAAATTAAATCTTTTATATATGGATATAAAACAAGATTTCATTCTAGAAGAAATCACACTAATTGATGTTGCTAGATCCTGGATATATAATCCTAGAAAAAAAGGAGACAACAAATAAGGACCAAGGAAAAAAGGAGCTATCATTAGAGTTTTTCCAATATTTTTATCCATTCCTCCACGTGATTCAAATAAATGGATTGAATTTTTGTTTATTTGAGTTATTATTAAACAAACTATTATGTAACATTGAAGTAGATATTGGTCATGATAATGATTCAATAATAGTAAAGTGAGAGTTATTCAATTATGACATAAAAATAACAACAATTATAGAAAATATGGAAGCTAGTAATGATTAAAAAATTGAATAAAGTGGAACTATTTCAAGGAAATGTCATACAACATGAGTGAGAAATTATATTAAATGTCCAATTTGCAGATGACACCTCTCTACTAATTGAACTATTTGAATGTAATATCAAGCATCTTATCGCCAAATTGGACATGTTCTAGGTAAAGCATATGGCAACAAAACTTCCATTGCAAAATCCATAATGCTTGGATGAGAGGAACAACCCCTTGAGTGGTATAATTTAGATTTGGAATTTCTTGGGGAGGCCCTAATCACTATGTAAGATACTTAGGTATACCCTTTTCCATATCCCCTAATCTAAATATCAAGTGGAACTGGGTTAAGAGTAAGATCGAGAAGAAACTATGGAAATAGAATAATAACTATGTCTCTTGGCTGACATACTCCAAGTATGCCAAAAAATATTGTTAGCATATATAGTTTATTACTTCATTGCATGAATTTTCAATCAATCTCATATTAATTATGTGTAAAAGATAATAAGAGACCTCCTTTGGTCAGATGGGAAAGGAAAGAAAAAAAGACTTGTTGTAAATTAAAAATTGTGTGTAAGGAGGAAAGAGATAGGGGGCCTAAGATTGAAAGACCTAAGGTGGCAAGGTATTGCATTAGTAGTTAAATGGGTGGCTAGATCTACTCAATGTAATAAACCCTAGGAAATATTAATTCAAAACAATATAGGTAGGAGGTGCCACACCTAGGAAAATTTTGGAGGAATCTTCACACACATGATCTATATCCAAGAAATGGAAGATCAAGTTGGCAGGTTCTAGAGTATTTAAAGCCATTTGGAAGGGTTGGGAACATATTAGATAATGGATATCTAGAGCTAGTATAATAGATCATAAATTCAAGATTTTTGGAGAAAATCTCCTTGGTGGAATTTGGAAAGGAATGGAAAAACATTACCATTACTTTAAGGATGCTCTACTAGGTCATGGTTTAGATTGGGCATCACTTACTTCAGTCATCTAGTTAATGAAAGAAAACTATTTACATGGGAAGAGTTAAAAAATAAATATAAGATCCCTTTTACCCAAAAATAAACCATTCCATGTTGAAGGAAGCCTGGGGATTATATAAACTACCAATAGAATGTGGTGAGAACATAGACAGCTTACACCCGTCGCTCCCCCTCACAACTTAAATGGTTAGATGGCTCCCCCTTGTCAATAACCAAAGCCAAAAATATCTACAATTCACTCTCTAACTCTACTGATATTTCTAACTACCTCAATGCTAAATGGAATACTACCAATGACCAAACATTTTGGTCCAATTTCTCTAACTCTATCTATCATAGAGTTGTGGAACCCAATATTCAATGCTTTCCCTGGCAAAATGTACTCCAAAAACTTCCTATTATCTAACCTGGTGGTGACCCCTACCCATGCTCATTCTATCAGCAACTAGATTTAGTTTATCATATACTTTTTTATTACAACTTTGCCAAGGATTTTGGAGCTTATTTGCAATGACAACAGGCAAGATGTCTCTATTTTTTGTGTTATTTTTGGGATCATACTTGACTTATCGAAACACTTTAACCTTCTTTGGATCACTCTCTCTTCTCATTTGGTTTGGGTGTTGTGGATTCTTAGGAATGAGGACATCTTCTAAGGTAGATATTGGGTTCTTATTGGGTCTCTGTGGAGTCTCATAAAACATCATATTTACTTGTAGGTTACAATGAGCTTCAAAGTCAAAGGGCAACAGTTTCTTAAAGTAATCAAAGAATGCATTGATATTCTCAAGAAGGAAGGAATTAAATATGAAATCCAATCCAAAGAAGTCAAAGAAATTAATATTGAATTCACATTGAAGGAGATGTTAGATAAAATCATTAGGAAGAAGAGAATTGTAGAGTTGAATAACTAGGCAATGCATGGAAAAGGGCCAACTAAAGCAACATCGATTAATAATCAGAGATCAGAAGTAAGAGGGGTATTGATCAGTCTTATTCTAGATAATAGACCATCTAATGCCATTGTGATGCAACAAAATGTAGTTGAACTCAAAGCAGATAGGACCCCCTGTATTCTGATTATCGTTGTCCCCAATCCTCCTAGTTTTCCATGGGAAGTAGTTCTCAACAACCCTTACAATGTTATTGAACATGATGGTTTTAGACTCTGTTGGGTAGATAGACCTCTTCCTTGGACATCATGGTTCAAGGGATAATTGAATATAGTATGTTGTTTTATTTTGTCTTGTTTATGATTTTGGTATAGTCATGGTCCGGTGTTTTAAATATAATATTTGAACAGACCATAGATCACATTCTCTCATCATAAACTATTAACTAGTATTTCTATTGGTTAAACTCTTTATGGTATATGCATTAGACCTCTTTTATAATTATTATAACATAAATCAATAGTTACATTTTCTGATTGTGACAATTGCTACTAGCTTATATATATTTATTTTAATATTATATTTAACAAGCATCAACTAGGAAAAAAAACTTGGAATTTTTTAATTATGAGTTGGAAAGGAAAAATTGAGCTTGACTCAAGTTTGTATAGGAATCTGGTTTAATGATTTCACATCATTAAATAAAGAATTTGTTTAATTATATTTCTAACACACCCAAAAAATATTTTAATAAAAATGGCAAGGTTAGTACCATGCCCTTCTAGAAAATTAAGGCTTTGTATGTGTACGAACAATCAAATTACTTAACTAGATGGTACTTTTATCTCCGTCATTATTGCAAGAAAAATAAATGATACAACCGCATTAAAAAGGACTTTTTGAATTTTGACATTCTTTCTGCTTTGCAAAAAGTTAAGTTTCATTCTCTGTATTTCTTCAAGTGTTTGAAGTTGAAAACCATGGTTGGTAACAAGGTTCACATTGAGTCCAACATAATCGATATTGCCTTCAGGAAAATTGTGAAGGCCATGTTTGTGTGCGAAGAGGGAGGGTTGTTAATATATGGAATGTATGACCAATGGGCATGATGAAAGTACTTCGAAATAGTTTCTTTTATCTTGGAATGACACAAGGGTTGTGGTGAGAGGTCTAACCTTTGAAATCAATGAGGAGATCATTGCTAAAGCCACAGGCCTTGCTATGGAAGGGATAAAATTGTAGAAATTCAGCAAGACGTGGGATTATGATACCCTAAAGCAATATTTCATTCCTCTAGAGGAATCAATCAAGAAGCAAGGAGGACTTAGAAGAGAAGATCTCCTGGGTATCTAGAAGGATGTTTTCCACATCATAATGAAATACTTCACCCTTGAAGGTAAGTTTATGATGTATTACTTTTACTGCCTCCCTTTCCTTAACCGTTTGTACCATAAAGTCCTTAGTTTTTATTCCTTTTTACCTGTTGCATCATTGAAAGTAATATTGAAGCTAACTGCAAAGGCAAGGACTATGATTTTGCATCAAGGGTTGTTGTTTAGACTATATAATTTCCATTGTGCTTTACACCCTCATGTTATTGAGCCCATTGTCACCTATGTTGCCACTCCCCCTGGTTCCCATTAAGTTGATCCTTCTCAGCCTAGCAATAAAAGGGCCAAAACTAAGTCTTCCTCCTCGCTCGACCCTCGTGAAAAAACCAGTGAGCTTACTAGGTCACCTAAACAAAGCAAGAAAGAGGTGTATACTATGGAGTCAGCTGATAATATTGAAACCCCTAGAGCTCATAGGTCTAATAGGCTTGCTAAGGAGAAATGCAAGCAAACTTTGGAAATTGTTGAAGGGTCATACTCTGACAATTCAGTTGCTAAATTTGGAGAGGAATTGTCTGTCCATTCTTCAAGAAAGTCCCTTGACTCCCCCCCTCTCTAATGTCAAGAACACCCCCTTCCCTCCCCCTCTGATACCTAGATAAAAACCCCATCTCCAACCCCACTTTTATGTAGGTTCCTTTCATGGAGGTTCCAAAGGACATTGTTGGCTCAATGCTTGCTGGTGGCTGGGGAAGATGAAAGAGAAGCTTGAGAAGCATGAAGCGATGTTGCACAAGCTTGAGAAGTAAGAAGTAATGATGCACAAGATGAGAAGGGAGGTTGGTAGCTTCAATTAAATGATTAAGGATTCGAACAAGCTTGCCATCAAAGTTATGCATGCTTGTCCTGTGACACTGTGAGTGTTGCATGAGAAGATTTATGGGTCCAAGCCTAAGACTGACGAAGACTATAAGGATGTGTTCCAATTCCTTAGAAAAGAATGGACTTCCACGCCACTTTCTAAGCCACTGGGAGATAATTAAGCTTGTTAGTCTTATGGTTTTCTACTTCTGTTTAATTAATAGTCGGGATGGCTTTAGACCTTTTATTACCCACCTTGCGTGATGTAGATACTTTGTTTATATTATTATGTTGGAAGATTCTGCTTTGAATGGCGTAGATACATTGAACTATTTGGTTTTTGTTTTTGATAGAGGAAAACTATGGGTTGATGCTTGTGCTAAAAATGTGCTAGTGCTATTAATACACTAGTTTTGTTCCACGGGCCAACACCCTCTTGATGCTTTTAATGATAGAAAGCAAACATTAACAGACATCCTTGGAGCTCCTTTTTTTTTTTACTTACTATGAGGCGTAATAAGCACCTACAGAAAGATATCTCTTTATGCATGTTATATATAGTATTAAAATAAATATATTAAGCTAATGTTAAGAATTATTAGCAATACATGCAAATCAAAATACACTCTACTAACAAAATCAAATTGAATCTTTTGTAAAAATTAAAAATAAAATAAATTTTACTTCACAACTAATTTTTTTTTCAAATTTTTAGTCAATGTAAACAAATAATAAAATTAATCACATTTTCAAAATTCACTTCATAATTCTATTAATAAAATATAGTAACATATGTATTTTAAAAAATCCCTTCTCTTATCGTTTACAATATTCAGATTAAATGCATATCATATTTTTTTTTCAAGTTATGAACCATGCACTAATTTAGAAATCGAAACGTTACGCACATGGATATAAAATTTAACAGCATGAAAAATATATTTCTGTAAAATATAACAGACTACAGCTTGTTTGATCTTATTTTAGGAAATATGAAAAAGGAGAGGCGACTAGGAGAGGTGCATTTAAACCTTTATTTATCCATCTTGATGCAACGTGGCCCTTTATCTTGTTCTCTTTAGCCCACATTTATTTATGTGTGAACGGAGCTCAATTACCTATGTTTTCCAACCAGAAAGAAGTAATGACTGAATTTGTGTACAAGTACGGAAATAAAGTACGGAAAGCAGACTTTTGATTAAAACGTAAGACATGACGATTGAAATTCGCACCGATTTTTCAGCTGTCGAACTTTAGGTGCCCTGCATTTCATGTTGGCCTGGTTCCACCTTATGCTGCCACCTGTGTCACTTTTTGCATGATTGTGGCTGTTAAGTTTGGTACCTTGTTCACATTGTATCAAGTTATCGTCAAGAAAATCATATTAAATTTGACCCTGGGCAGTCAATGTTGTGTCTGGTATGCAATTTAATATCCTTTCTAGAGAGGCAAAGTTGACCCCCACTGTCAAATTTTATATGATTTATTATTGGTATTATTATTTTTTTAAAATTTTGGATATCTTCTTCAGTCATCTAGAAAAGTTAAGGTATAAGATTTGGAAAACTTATCCGGCACAATGTGATATTAGCACACAGCTAATAATATTCCACACGCATTTTATACTCCCAGAAGATTCGGAGAGTTCCAAATTGAAAAAAAAAACAAGAAACTCAATGACACGTTGGAAAAGCAAAACTTTAGGATGCCGCAACTGCGTACATTGGCGCCGGGAAGAAGAAGTGGCAATGGAAGGTCGTGACTTAAAAACGTCATTTCCCACGTTGTAGTTAGGACAAAGCAAGTGTCCCGATCCCAATGCAGGTAAATTATAGGTGTAATTCAATAACCAACTCCAACTGAGGCCATGATGGCATGGATGACTTCACTTCGGATAAAATCACATTTGGGCGTGGGGCCCCCCATGCAACTTTCCCGGAAGGTGGAAAGAAGCAAATGACGGATTCCACCGTGCCACACACGTTTTATTTTCCCCGAATGGTCAATCGGGGAAGGCGGGTTCTTTTCACACTGGATTTTGATAAAACCACGGAATTTTCACGAACTAAAGCAAAATACTTTCCGTGTTTGGTGTGTATTCAAACTTCAAAGGCGAGCAAGACACGGTTCCCTTGCGCGGCCACTCCCAACCGATGACATTTGACTTCATCTTTAAACGCGGACTAAAGAGACAAACTACGTGGTTCTGGGATTTAGGAAGATTCTTCCTTCCACTGTTCCCACGTTCCTAATCCATTTGTAACGCACCTACCACGGCTTTATAAGCACCTCCCCATTGCCTGTTAATGCAATCAGACATTTTACCGCATTCAAAAAAAATTCTTGTAATGGGAACCAAAAGCATGGAATGGTTGAAGGGGACCATAATTGGGGCTGGAGCGTTTGGCACAGTCAGCCTCGCCATCAACAACTCTAATGGCGACCTCTTCGCAGTTAAGTCCGCAGCAGGGGACTCTGTTTCTTGTTTAGAAAACGAATTCAACATTCTCAAGAGTTTGGATTCTCCATACGTTGTGAAATGCCTGGGGAAGGAGTACAGCAATGAGAACGGTGAGGAGACGTGTAATTTGATGATGGAGTTGATGCCAGGCGGCAGCGTGGGAGATCTGCTGAGCAAATTCGGAGGACAGTTGGACGAATCGGTGATCAGGAGCTACACTCGTGGCATCCTCCGTGGATTGGATTACCTTCACAGGCAGGGGATTGTGCACTGTGACATCAAGAGCAAGAATGTGCTTGTGGGATGCGGTGGCCTTGTCAAGCTCGGTGACTTTGGATCCGCTAAGAGAAGAGAGGAGAAGGAGGTAATAAGTGTTTTGAGAGGCACTCCACTGTGGATGGCTCCAGAAGTGGTGAACCACGTGGAGCAGGGGCCGCCTTCAGATATTTGGTCTCTGGGCTGCACGGTTGTGGAGATGGCCACCGGAAGGGCGCCTTGGGGCACCGGTTCGAACCCCCTTGCAGCCATGTACCGAATCGGTTGCACAGACGAGTTGCCTGAACTGCCTGCTTGTCTTTCGCCTCAAGGTCGGGATTTTCTGGAGAAGTGCTTCCGTAGAGATCCGAAACAGAGGTGGACCGCTGCACAGCTGTTGGAACATCCTTTCCTCTCCCAGATCGATCTCTGCTGTTCTGTAACAGAGGAGAAAAGGGCTCCCCTGTCTCCTACCAGTACTTTGGATTTTGGGAGCCCTAATTGGGATTCGACCTCTTCTTCTACGGTACCGATTTTGTCTCTGGCCATTGCAAGGCCTTGTGCGAAAGCTCAAGCAGAGGAGGAAAAAGAGCCCCTGAAAAGGCCTTCACTTTCAGCCAAGGACAGATTGGCGGCTTTGGCTGTAGGTGTTCAGAAGCCTGATTGGTGCGCAAGCCCCCCAAGTGGCAACTGGATTGTTGTTAGATCAAATTGTTCGGCAGGGGAAGAAAGCAAAGCCATCATGGAAGTCGGTGATGGGGAAAAGCGAGAATTCACGCATGAAAGTGCAGCGCCTGAGGCCTCAGGAGAAGAATTTAAATATGGATGTGAGCTTCCTTCAGATATATTGATCAATCAACCTTCGGAACCGTGTACAAATCATTCTAATCACTTTTCTTCAAAAATTCATGATAGGATACAGGGGAGGGTAGTAGTGTGCGCTTCCAGTGCCACTCATTGTGTAAAGTTTGTTGGGCAACATTGCCCCAAGATGTCCATGAAAGGGCAACTGTATATTAACTCAACGGCGGAGACGCCACTTTGTAATTTTATTGCACAATTAAAATTAATTCATTTGATTTGGGTAAAACTGGTCAATATCCTTAAATTCATTTTTGGTGCCCTTCGTTTGTTTCGAAAGAATTTTAAATTTTGCTTGCGGAACACGCAGCTGCAAACTCTTTTTTCAAACAACAAAGTTACCTAGAAAACATTGCTATATTTTATTTTTTACTAGTTTTCAGGATTCCAGATCAGAAATACTTAAATATAAACGTAAATATTTAAATAAATAAAAAGAAACCCCAAACTACAATTGACCTAACTAATAACAATTAAAAACAAAATATAGATTGTACTTGTATTTGAAAATATAGAATTGTTCAAATTATCTAGTGTAGAATTCGTAGAGTGCAAGGTGGTCTAAAAGTGTCATTTAAAAACATTAGTCTATTATGTTCAACGGTCAACCCCAAATAGTTGCTCAAAAAAAAAAAGGTACTTTTTTGTACAAATGGACCAATTGACAACCAGTATAGACACTAGGTCATTGGAATGTGGGCAGCTACTAGGCCATCTACTTTATTGTACCCAAAGCAAACCTTGTTGAGCGAGGTCTTTTAGTATTAGTCTCCACACAAATGATCTGTACCAATAAGGTAGGGGAAACAACCTAGTAGCCATTCAAGCTAACTTTACGCATTTACAGTTCGTAATCTATATGTCAAAATTTGTTAAATTTTGTGGTGAACCTCCATAAGTGAGTGAAGAGCTTAAAGTTAACCTTTCAGCTTTCCCACATTTACAAAGCCCTCTGTAGAACTCATAGAGTGCTAGGTGGGCTAAAAGTGTCATTTTAAAATGTTCTCTTGAAACTCGCCACTAAGACCCCCCAATAGTTGCTCACTCAAAAATAGTACTTTTTGCACAAATGGACCAATCAACAACCAAGAAAACTAAAAAATGATCAACTAGTAGTACGTATGTGATCAACTATAAGTACACATACGATCATTTTTTCGATCTTTTATGAGCAGTAACTAGGGAGGGAGGTGGTGAGGGGGAGGGTAGTGGTAGACACAACATTAATACAAACATGGGCAACAACTGCCTCATTTCCCCTAGTAAATACTTGTATCTTTCAAGTTAATTGCCTAATAGTGCGCCTCTTTGCATAATTCCATTCACTATTCACCACTTAGAGTTTCATGTTCATACTGCTATAATGAAATGGTTTTTATTTTTATTTATATTCCTACCAAAAAATATAACCTCCAAAAATAAAATTTTAGAAAGAAGATTATTTTTCACATCTTATCTTTTGTATATGTTCAATTCACATTTCACAATAAAAAAAGATAGCACCAAAAAAATAGTATTGTGTCCTATCTACTTTGCAATATAAAAATTATTTTATGTTTATTAATCCCTGCATTATACAAGGTAGGGAACTAATGTTCTCGGTTTCCTCCTATTGATTTTCATGGCACGAATAAATTCTTGGAAGCTAAGTTTTTAAATGGTGTATTTTTAAATTTATTTACAATACTCAAAATTCTTATTTTTTATTGGCATGTGGCCAATTTCCTCGAGAAAAATTGTCTAGAAGCTACTTCTTGTGTTTGTCTAAAAGCTTCCTTTGTTCTTCCTACAACCTCTATTTTCAACTCCATAAACAATATCTACCCCTAGAGAGCTTCGTGACACTTGGAAAAACCCTGAGGTATAGACAAATTCATGTTCATTTTACAGTAGCCTAGAAAATATTTTGGACAATTTTTTTCCAAGGTTTGTAGTGTTTGTTGCATACTAAATTTTATACTAAGTTTTAAAATACAAATTGTAGTTTAGCACTTCATGGTGGGGGATTTTTTTTTGCCTTGGAGAGTCGTAGGCTACTTGATCTTCAACAATCGATGTCTGTCTGGTGGAAGACTAAACAAATGCCTTCAATGCAATTGTTGTTATGCCGTGTTTGAAAGGAAGCCAAAGTGTGGAAACACTTCCAAATGCTAAATCTAATAGGAGAGAAGATGCTGAAATTTATCTCACAAACCTTAAACTATTGCAAGCTAAATAAAAACATATAGAAAATTGATTATACACATAAACACCATATATGCATGGGAAACCCTTTTGGGAAAAAACCCACCACTCCGAAGCTAGACTCAATTGTATGATCAATTACAAAGTTACAACACAATCTCCAGATTCACAACTCTCCAAGAGTAATCAATCGTGATAACTCAATCCAAAATAATTCTAGCAACATAACAATGCTCTTCAAACAATTGTCTTTGTCTCATAATTCTCTACAACAAAGCCTTGTACTTATAGAATTTTTGTACAAGAGGATATAGTTTCTAACGAGTTTGCATTCAACGCATCTACAAATTATTTTAGAAATGTCCTTTATGCAGAACTCTTGCCTTAAAAACAAAGCAAAGAGAACAAATCAAAGAAAATGAGAAACTTTATGTTTTCTTCTCCAAGTCCATCCTTGTGGAAGATTCCATCTTCATTTATCATCTTTATAAAAAGAATAAATAAAATGGTAAATCATTATAAGGCATAGTCACCTTATCCCAACAATCTCCCACTTGATGAAGACCTTATAGGAGTTACTGTATCAGAACATAGCACCCAAGGCCCATAGAACCAACACACCATCTAAACTTCTTAGTGCTAACTAGCTTTGTCAATGCATCTGCAATATCATCCAAAGTCACAACCTTTCCATCGTCCACCATATCATGAACAAAGTGATATTCTACATCAATATGCTTTGTTTTGGCATGAAAGTGGCATTCTTTGCTAAACATATAACACTCTGGCTATCACAACATGTAGTAATTTGTCCTGCATCAAAACCAAAATTAAAAAAAAAATCTCTTAAGCCAAATGGCCTCTTTAGAAGCATGATTAGTTGCTTCTGTAGTGGACAAAGCAGCTACATCTTGTAACTTACTCATCCAACTAATTACACCACCAAACATCATGAAAACATATCCACTAGTGGATCTTATGTTGTCAATGTCACCTACCCAATCTAAATCCACATATCCATGAACACAAATAGAATTACGACATACAATAGGATTACCATGAAAACATAAGCAATACTTAGATGTGCTCTTCAAATATTTGAACACTCTCTTAACTGCATCTCAATGCACATTTCTAGGATTATCCATATACCGACTAAGGAATCACATTACTTGGGCAATGTCTGGCCTTGTACATACCATAACATACATCAAGCTACCAACAACACTCACATATGGTACTCGAGACATGTCCTCCATCTCTATAGGATATTTTTGGACAGTCCTCCTTGGAAAGCTTCAATCCATGTCACATTAGAACAACTAACTACTTTCAAGTGTCATGTTGAATTTTTCCAACATCTAGAGTTAACATACTTCCTCTGGCTCATCCAAAGCTTTCTACTAGCTCTACCTCTAATGATCTCAATCCCAAGAATATATCTAGCTTAAACTAGATCTTTCATTTCAAATTATGCTACTAATTGAGACTTCAAATCTGAAATAATTCTTTTACCATTCCCAATAAACAACATATCATCCACATACAAGACTATGATAAGAATGTGACCATTGTCATATTTATAATATACACAATCGTTAGATTCATAAATCCTAAGGAAAACACATAGGTGTCAAACTTTTGATACCACATTCTAGGAGATTGTTTCAAACCATTTAGAGATTTCTTCAACTTACAAACAAGATTTTGTTTACCTTTCTAAATGAAATGATTTGGATATGGCATAAGTTTCCTCCTTAAAACCACCATGAAGGAATGTTGTCTTCACATCCATTTTATCAACTTCAAAATCATAAGCTGGTGCAAATGATAATGAGAATCGAATGGATGTCAGCTTCACTATAGGAGAGAATATCTCACCATAATCAATTCCCTCCACCTGTAAATACTCCTTCGCAACCAACTATGCTTTGTACTTCTAAACACTGCCATCTAGATTCACTTTCTTCTTGAAAACCCATTTACATCCAACACCTTTCCCTCCTACAGGAAAATGTACCAAATCCCATGTATCATTTTTATTCAATGTAGTCATCTCTTCATTCATGGCTTCCATCCAAGAATCTACATCATTCATACCCATAGCCTCTCTAATAGTCCTAAGATCATTAGTGTTAGAAATCAAAGCAAATATACAACTAGAATCCAACAAAGAATATCCAAACCTCTCAGGTGAATAACCAAATCTATCAAGCTACTGCCTATCATGAGTAGACCTCCTAAAATTTTGAGGTTCATGCTCTTTCTCTTCTTTAGAACATTCAGAGTTTCTTAGGCTCTCCTTGTTATCAAGTCCATCAGGAGCTTGTAGTTCTTCTTCCTTAGAGGTAGGAGGAATATGAATTACTTCCTTTTTCTGCTTCTCTTCCTTCTCTTGCTGCAAATCAACTGTGAAAATTTCAGCTCACAAAATATCACACTTTTACTATGGAGTGCCTTCTTTTCTACTAAATCCCAAAGCTTGTAACCCTTCACACCGATACCATAGCCAATAAAGATACACTTATCTATCATTTTTTTCTTGAACGCCCATTTACATCCAACATGTTTCAGTCCTCTAAGAAAAGGTTACCAAATCCCATGTATCATTTTTATTCAATGTAGTAATCTCTTCATTCATGGCTTCCATCCAAGAATCTACATCATTCATACCCATAGCCTCTCTAATAGTCCTAAGCTCATTAGTGTTAGAAATCAAAGAAAATATACAACTGAAATCCAACAAAGAATATCCAAACCTCTCAAGTGAATAATCAAATCTATCAAGCTGCTACCTATCACGAGTAGACCTCCTCAAAGTTTGAGGTTCATGTTCTTTCTCTTCTTCAAAACTTTCAGAGTTTCTTAGGCTTTACTCATTACCAAGTCCATTAGGAGCTTGTAGTTCTTCTTCCTTAGAGGTAGGAGGAATATGAACTACTTCCTTTATTTTGCTTCTCTTCTCTGTCTTGTTGTAAATCAACTGTGGAGTGTTTCAACTCATGAAATATCACACTTTACTATGGAGCACCTTCTCTATAGTTGGATCCCAAAGCTTGTAACCTTTCACATTGATACCATAGCCAATGAAGATACACGTGCATATCATTTTCTCCAACTTTGATATTTTCTCACTCGGCACATGAGCATATGCCTCACAATCGAAGATTGTGAATGTCTTAGTGACGGTTTCTTGCTAGACCATGCTTCGATGGGTGTCTTCTGAGCAAATGCTATAGTAGGAGACTTATTAATTAAATAACATGCAATGGCTAGAGCTATTGAGACAATGGGTGTTGCACACATTGCATAATATTGTTATATTGTATTATTTTATTTTATTATGTAATGTTGCACCTAGATGGATGTGCAACATGAAAAGATTCCCATGGGATATACTTGATTAGTTGTATTGTAATGTTGTAATAATATTTCATGTAATTATTTAATATTTGAGAAAAGAATTAAATTTTCAACATTAAATGTGGGGTTAATGGGTTAGGTAGCACATGGTTTATGTAATATCACTTGGTGATTTTGTCGGACTTGCTACTATATAAGCAGTCACAAGGGTAGTTGTTCTGTGAGAAGATAGAAGGGAAAAAGGCAAGAGTCAAGTGGGACAAGGCTTGACAGGTTAGGCAAGGGAGCATTTGTGAAGGTTGGAAGCATGTCATGGGATGTGCAGATTCATGCTTGTTCACATGGATTGTTCGATTGTGGCTATGGCTCTGAAGTTTTCCATGGTTGTATTGCAACGGTGTTTTTGCCAAATAATACATGGTGGCGAATGCTTTTGGAGGATGGGTTTTTTTTCCCTCAATGAGGGTTTCCCAAGGTATATCTTGTGTCACAATTTTCGTGGGTATGTTGTCTATTCTCTTGCATGTGGATTTTAATTACATATTTATTTCAACTCTATTATGGGTTATGTGGGAACAATTATATTCTTTCTGCAAGTTTCCTTAAGTGGTATCAAAGCTATTGTTTTATTATCGTAACCCTAGATTGAATCCATGGAAATGCATGAGAGGATAAAAGAGAGGGCAAGATATATGAGTTGTTTATTGCAAATCTGAGGATTTTGGGTTTTCTGTTATGATGAGATACTGGTATATGTTGGGCATGTGAAATTGTTGGACAAAAGGGTTTTTCAAATGCTTCATTTAAATGAGGGTATTAGGGGGAGCTTGTAGAAATGACCTCCTGGGAAAAAGCATACCTCACGATTGGATCTGGGTTGACATTTCCATAAGTTTTGATATATAATATGCCCTAGTTTGATCATGTTTAGAGGAAATGAAAGGGTTTTTTAGTTTCAGCCCATGATGGCCATCAAATTTAATCTCGTGAAAATTTTTGTCACAAAAAAAATCACGGTAAAAATGGTAAAAAAACTTAGTAAAATGGCCATAACTTTCTTTCAGGATGTTGGATTTTAAACTTCTTATAGGTGCTGGAAAGATAATTTAGAGCACTACAACTTGGTGTAGGTTTGGTTCTATGATTTGGACATTTTGTTAGGTTTTAAGAGCTTGAAAGTTAGACGTTATTTATTTTGAGCACAAATTAAGACATAACTTGAGCATACAAAGTTAGATTTTGGACTTCAAGTAGTTGACTAAAAGCTCTTATAGATCTATATACATTGGTTCAGATTTGGTGTAGGTTTGACTTGGTTTATTTGGTGATATAATAATCTAAATAGTTTATGGTATATATTGACTATGGTAACATTGTGAGTTTATGACATTGCATATTTTAGAGATTTAAGATTTGATATAATTGTATACTCAGTTCATATTTTAGATTGGTCCCATGATGATATGGTCATCAGTATTTGGTTTAGATATGTATGATGACTTGTTGGGTCTACAAGTTGTGTACTATTGTAAGCGGTTTATACTTACATGTTGGATTTATGGCTTGGTTATGGGTTGTCTTTGCTCATTGATCTTTCATTATTGATGCATATTCATATTGGTAGCTTGGATTTGGGTTGTTTATGCACTAAGTCACATTATTTGCGAATTTTTCTTCATGTAGAATGAATGAGATGTTGTTACCATGTATAGTCATGGTAGAGGATTGTGGTTGACTATTTTATGTTGATAGGTTGGACACATTGAGAGTTGTATGCTCGGTTCATGGATGTGATCATGGTGTCATGGATTTTGGCATGACATAATTGGATATACAAGTACATCCTTGATGTTCATTAGTTTGGGTTCCTGATTTATTTATGGTGGTATATCTTCTTGGTTGAGGATCATGGTTATTTGGTTTCTTTTGAGGAGCTCATGATGTGTACATTGAGTTCTTTGATGATTTGATGCCTTGGTTGATTCTCATGGTTAGAGGATGGTTTTTTCAGCATGATGTCATCGATAGCTTGGATACATGATTTAGTGGGATCTTGTGATAGTGATCAGGTGATAGTGTATGAATAGTTCCTAGTTTGGTTTGTATCTTCTTAGTTTCACTTGGTACTGACACTTTGGTTGTGTAAGTGTAGACTTGGAGGATCTTCATGTAGGAGATGGGTTTTATGATGCCTTGGTACCATGGTTGAGTGGGAGTTTTTTGGCATTGATATATTTATTGAGTGTTTGTAGATGTTGGAGGTTTGTCTTAGATCTTGTTGTTGTAGAAGCATCTTTAACATTTGCATGGTGCACTTGGTTATTTTCATGGTGTGTGAAGATGGTTAGATCTTGAAAACTTTTGGAGTTCTTGGTTATCTTCATGGTGTGTGGAGATGGTTCTTCATGGTATGTGAAGATGGTTCTCTTCATTGTGTGTGGAGATGGTTGCATCTTGAGGACTAATGGGGTTCTTGGTAAAGGTGTGGTTTATGCTTTCATTTGACATGCATCCTTAGAGTTAGGATGGTTTCATTATTATGTCATGATATACTCTTTATACACATTTAAAGTTTTGACATGTTATAGTATGTTCACATGGAATATGTTATCTCTTTGGTTGAGATGGTTAGATCATGTTGTCATGTTTATGTTCCTAAGGAAATGGTTGGAACTTTGACAATGATCTTGGTTTGAGTACATTGATCATAAGCTGAATACTTCATGATATTGCTATGTTGCATTTGGAGTTGGCATGAATTGATTGGTTACTGTTGAGATAATGGGTGTTGCACACATTGCATAATATTGTTATTTTATTATGTAATGTTGTGCCTAGATGGACGTGCAACATGTAAAGATTTCCATGAGTTGTATTGTAACATTGTGAAAATATTTTATGTAATTATTTAATATTGGGGGAAAAGAATTAAATGCCCAATATTAAATGTGGGGTCAGTGGGTTAGGTAGCACATGGTTTTAGCACATGGTTTATGTAATACCACTTAGTGGTTTTGTGGGACTTGCTACTATATAAGCAGCCACAAGGGTAGTTGTTGTAGATAAGAGAGAGAGAGAGAGTGACAAGGAGAAGATAAAAGGCAAGAGTCGAGGAGGACAAGGCTTGACAGGTTAGCCAAGGGAGCATTTGTGAAAGTTGAAAGCATGGCATGGGATGTGTGGATTCATGCTTGTTCGCATAGTTTGCTCAGTTGTGGCTATGGCCATGAAGGCTTCCATGGTTGTATGACAATGGTATTTTTGCTGAATAATACATGGTGATGGATGCTTTTGGAGGCTGGGTTTTTCCCTCAATGAGGGTTTCCCAGGGTATATCTTGTGTCACATTTTGTGGGTATGTTGTCTATTCTCTTGCATGTGGATTTTAATTTCGTATTTATTTCAAATTTATTATGAGTTATGTGGAAACGGTTATATTCTTTATTGCCAAGTTTCCTTACAAGTGGTATCAGAGCTATGGTTTTATTATTGTAACCCTAGATTGAATCCATGAGAATGCATGAGAGGATAAAAGAAAAGGGCAAGATATATGAATGATTTATTGCAGATCTGAGGGTTTTGGATTTGCTATTATGATGGGATGTTAAAAGATTTGGGCATATGAAATTGTTAGACAAAAAGATTTTTTCGGATGTTTCATTTAAATGAGGGTTTTGGGGGGTAGCTTGCAGAAATGACCTCCTGGGTAAAAACAGACCTCACCATTGGATCCGGGTCGACATTTCCATAAAATTTGATATATAATATGCCCTAGTTTGGCCATGTTAAGAGGAAATGAAAGAGTTTTTTGGTTTCAGCCCATGATGGCCGTCAAATTTAATCCCGTCGGAATTTTCGTCACTGAAACAAATTAAAAATGAAAAATTGCACTGAAAATGGTAAAAAGACTGTCTTAGTAAAACGGCCATAACTTTCTCTCAGAATATTGGATTTCAGAGTTCTTACAGGCGTTGGAAAGCTAATTCAAAGTACTACAACATGGTATAGGTTTAGTTCTGTGATTTTGAGATTTTGTCAAGTTTTAAGAGCCCTAAATTCAGATGTTATTTATTTTGAGCACAAATTGGGGCATAACTTGGGCATACGGAGTCGGATTTTGGACTTCGAGTAGTCAACGGAAAGCTCTTGGAGAGATCTACACATTGGTTCAGATTTGGTGTAGGTTTGGCATGATTTATTTGTTGACATATTGATCTGAACAGTTTAAAGATATATTTTGACTATGGTAACATTGTGAGTTTATGACATTGGATATTTAAGTTTTGATGTCATTGTATACTCAGTTCATATTCAGATTGGTCTCATGATGATATGGTTATTAGTGTTTAGCTTGGATATGCATGATGACTTGTTGGATCTACAAGTTGTGCAGTGTTGTAAGCGGTCTATACTTACAGGTTGCATTTATAGCTTGGTTATGGGTTGTCTTTGCCCATTGATCTTTCATTATTGATGCATATTCAGATTGGTGGCTTGGATTTGGGTTGTCTATGCCCTAAGTCACATGATTTTATTCTTCATGTTGAAGGGATGAGATGTTGTTACCAAGTACAGTCATGGTAGAGGATTGTGGTTGACTATTTTATGCTGACAGGTTGGACAATTTGAGAGACAGATGCTCAGTTCATGGATGTGATCATGGTGCCATGGATTTTGGCATGACATGATTGGTTATACAGGTACATCCTTGATGTTCATTAGCTTGGATTTTTTGATTTAGTTATGGTGGTATATCTTCTTGGTTGAGGATCATGGTTATTTGGTTTCTTTTGAGGAGCTCATGATGTGCACTTTGAGTTCTTTGATGGTTTAATACCTTGGTTGATTCTCATGGTTAGAAGATGGTTTTTCATTATATGTCATGGATAGCTTGGATACACGGTTTAGTGGGAGCTTGTGACAATGATGGGGTGACAGTGCAGGATTAGTTCCTGGTTTGGTTTATATCTTCTTGGTTTGGAGAGGATAAATTTTATGATGCCATAGGTGACTTGGTACCACGGTTGAGTGGGAGTTGTTGGCATTGATATATTTATTGAGTGTTTTTGCAGATGTTGGAGGTTTGTCTTAGATCCTATTGTTGCAGAAGCGTCTTTGACATTTGCATGGTGCACTTTTTTATCTTCATGGTGTTTGAAGATGGTTAGATCTTGAGGACTCATGGAGTTCTTGGTTATCTTCATGGTATGTGGAGATGGTTCTTCATGGTATGTGGAGATGGTTTTCTTCATGGTGTATGGAGATGGTTGGATCATGAGGATTCACAGGGTTCTTGGCAAAGGTGTGGTTTATGCTTTTATTTGGCATGTTATCTTTGGTGTGAGGATGATTTTATTATTATGTCATGGTATACTCTTGATACACGTTTAGAGTTGTGACATGTTATAGTATGTTCATATGGAGCATGTTATCTCTTTAGTTGAGATGGTAAGATCATGTTGTCATGTTTATGTTCCTGAGGCCATGGTTGGAACTTTGACATTGATCTTGGTTTAGTTTCTTGGTATTGAGTACACTGATCATAAGCTGGATACTTCATGATATTGCTATGTTGCATTTTGAGTTGGCATGGATTGATTGGTTACAGGTGCTCATGGATACTTAGAGACGGTGGTGATGCTGATTTCTCTTGGATTAGAGAAGTATTTGTTGGGACGGTTGATGGTTTCAGCAGAAAGTCCGAGGGGGCAGTCACCTGATATAGACTTGAGAGGAGATTGTTCTTAGATGAGTCTTGGTTGGAGACTTGGGTATCTTGATGAGCATTCTCATTCCCCACTCTTGGTCTACTCGGCGGTTTGCTACTTGAGAGGTATAGCCCATTATTTTCTCTCAGTTGCATTATATTTATGCTTGTCTTTCATGGATATGGATCTTGAGCTATGGTACATGAGTTAGTTCTGGAGGGTTCATTTGAGAGATGGTTTTAGCATTGGTTATCTCCATGTGCATATGTTGTTATGCTGGTTGAGTTTGGGAGATGGTTTTATATTGGGCATTTTCCTTGGTTTAGGAATGGGTTTATTGAGTTTGATCTTCTTGTGAGAGGCTTACGTCCATGATTAGTTATATGGTATGGTTTGGGTGTTGTTGAGGCTTCTTGTTGGGGTTTTATGGAGGAGATCATACTTGCACAGTTTACATCTAGAGGTGTGTGTAGAAGGACATGATATAGGTTATGATTTGCATGGTTTCTCTGGTCTTGGTTATCTTCATGGATGTTCAATTTTGCCTACATTGGATTTGAGATTGGTTAGAGATTGTGATCACTGGTTTGTGCTCATGTATTTCATGTGAGAGATGACATGGTTATTTATTTCTCTTTCCTCTGTTGGTTGTGGTAAACTTGGGAGAGCATTGGAGACTTGTTATGAGAGTTGCAGGATATTAGTTTATGTATTGTGGATGTCCTTGATACTACATGGATTCACTTCTTTGAGATGTTGTGAGTGGATTGGTTATAGATTTGACATTATCCTTTGCAGTGGGAGCTTCTTGGTATATATGTGGTAGGATTTGCTCTTGAGGCTTGTGATTGCAGGTTATAGATTGGATATGTTGATGATATGAGATTCACTTGTTATACTTTTTGGAGGTATGGATAGTTGGATGGGTTTGGCACTTTGCTGTGGGTGCTATTTCAGCTCTGGATATTTTGACAACTACGGATACATGTGATTACCTTTGGATCAGGTTATTTGTGCTTGGAATTTCAGTTGGTACAGGATTTTATGATCTTCTAATGTGACAGGTTGGGTGGCTTTCTCTTTGGATGGCTTCTATGTATGTCCAGTGGGAGTGGCATAATAGGAGGTGAGATCATTCATGTTCGAGATGCTGGATACTTTGATTTTGTTGCGGGTACCAGGATGGAGCACTTGGTGTATTTTGATCCATGATGGTGGATGTGCTGGGAGGGATTGTTCCCTTGTTCATTTGTGTGGCTACAGATTGACCCTATGCAATGTATACAACAAGTGGGAGATTGTTGAGATAATGGGTGTTGCACATATTGCATAATATTGTTATTTTATTATTTTATTTTATTATGTAATGTTGTGCCTAGATGGACATGCAACATGTAAAGATTCCCATGAGTTGTATTGTAACATTGTGAAAATATTTTATGTAATTATTTAATATTGGGGGAAAAGAATTAAATGCCCAATATTAAATGTGGGGTCAGTGGGTTAGGTAGCACATGGTTTTAGCACATGGTTTATGTAATACCACTTAGTGGTTTTGTGGGACTTGCTACTATATAAGCAGCCACAAGGGTAGTTGTTGTAGATAAGAGAGAGAGAGAGAGAGTGACAAGGAGAAGATAAAAGGCAAGAGTCGAGCAGGACAAGGCTTGACAAGTTAGCCAAGGGAGCATTTGTGAAGGTTGAAAGCATGGCATGGAATGTGTGGATTCATGCTTGTTCACATAGTTTGCTCAGTTGTGGCTATGGCCATGAAGGCTTCCATGGTTGTATGACAATGGTATTTTTGCTGAATAATACATGGTGATGGATGCTTTTGGAGGCTGGGTTTTTCCCTCAATGAGGGTTTCCCAGGGTATAACTTGTGTCACATTTTGTGGGTATGTTGTCTATTCTCTTGCATGTGGATTTTAATTTCGTATTTATTTCAAATTTATTATGGGTTATGTGGAAACGGTTATATTCTTTATTGCCAAGTTTCCTTACAGTTACAGGTGCTCATGGATACTTAGAGACAGTGGTTATGTTGATTTCTCTTAGATTAGAGAATTATTTGTTGAGATAATTATTTGGTTTCAGCAGGAAGTCCAAATGGCATTCACCTGATATGGACTTGAGAGGAGATTGTTCTTAGATGAGTCTTGGTTGGAGACTTGGATATCTTGATGAGCATTCTCATTCCCCACTTTTGGTCTACTCGACCGTTTTCTACTTGAGAGGTATAGCCCATTGTTTTTCTCAGGTGCATTTTATTTATGATTGTCTTTCATGGATATGGATCTTGACCTATGGTACATGAGTTAGTTTTGGAGGATTCATTTGAGAGATGGTTTAGTATTGGTTATCTACATTTTCATATGTTGTTATGCTGGTTGAGTTTTGGAGATGGTTTTATATTGGGCATATTCTTTAGATTAAAAATGGTTTATAAGTTTGATCTTCTTATGAGAGGCTTACATCCATGATTAGTTATATGGTATGGTTTGGGTGTTGTTGAAGCTTCTTTTTGGGGTTTTATGGAGGAGATTATACTTGCATAGTTTACATCTAGAGGTGTGTATAGAAGGACATGATATAGGTTATGATTTGAATGGTTTCTCTTTGGTTTTGGTTATCTTCCTGAATGTTCAGTTTTTCTTACATTGGATTTGAGATTGGTTAGAGATTGTGATCACTAGTTTGTGCTCATGTATGTCATGTGAGAGATGACACGGTTATTTATTTATCTCTTTCCTTTGTTGGTTGTGGAGAAATTGGGAGACTGTTAGAGATCTTGTTATGAGAATTATTCTTGCAGGCTATTGGTTTATGTGTTGTGGATGTCCTTGAGACTACATGGATTCAATTCTTTGAAATGTTGTGAGTGGATTGATTATAGATTTGACATTATCTTTTGTAGTGGGAGCTTCTTGGTATATATGTGGTAGGTATTACTCTTGAGGCTTGTGATTGCAAGTTACAGATTAGATATGTTGATGATGTGAATTCACTTGGTATACCTTTGGAGGTATGGATAGTTGGATGGGTTTGTCAATTGTTGTGGGTGCTATTTCAACTATGGATATTTTGACAACTACAAATACATGTTATTACCTTTGGATTAGGTTTTTGTGCTTGGATTTTCAGTTGGTACAGGATTTTATGACCTTCTAATGTGACAGGTTGGGTGGATTTCTCTTTGTATGACTTCTATGTATGTTTGGTGGCAGTGGCATAATAGGAGGTGAGATCATTCATGTTTGAGATGATGGATACTTTGACTTTGTCACAGGTACCAGAATGCAACACATGGTGTGCTTTGATCCATGATGGTGGATGTGGTGGGAGGGATTATTCCCTTGTTCATTTATGTGGCTAAAAATTGACCCTGTACAATGTATACAACAAGTGGGAGATTAATAAGATAATGGGTGTTGCACACATTGCATAATATTGTTATATTATGTTAGTTTGTTTTATTATGTAATGTTGCACCTAGATGGATGTGTAACATGGAAAGATTCTCATAGAATATACTTGATGAGTTATATTATAACATTGTGATAATATTTCATGTAATTATTTAATATTGAAGAAAAGAATTAAATTTTCAATATTAAATGTGGGATCAATGGGTTAGGTGGCACATGGTTTGTGTAATACCTTTTGGTGGTTTTGTGGGACTTGCTACTATATAAGCAACCACAAGGGTAGTTTTTGTGTGAGAAGATAGAAGAGAAAAAGGTAAGAGTCCAGCAGGACAAGGCTTGACAAGTTAGCCAAGAGAGCATTTGTGAAGGTTGGAAGCATGGCATGGGATGTGTGGATTCATTCTTGTTCACATGGATTGCTTAGTTGTGGCTATGGCTTTGAAGTTTTTCGTGGTTGTATTGCAATTTTGTTTTTGCCAAATAATACATGGTGATGGATGCTTTTGGAGGCCGGGTCTTTCCCTCAATGAGGGTTTCCCAAGGTATATCTTGTGTCACAATTTTTTGTGGGTATGCTGTCTATTCTCTTGCATGTGGATTTTAATCACATGTTTATTTATGATCTATTATGGGTTATGTGGAATTGGTTATATTGTTTCTTGAAAGTTTCCTTACAAGAGTTTCAACCCAAAAATTTTTTTCAAGACATGCTCTTAACCTCTCCATTATATTCATCCTCTATGTAACCTCATTTTGTTGTGGAGTGTATAGAGTTGTCTTATGTCTATCGATTCCATGATCCTTAGAAAACCTATCAAATTTTGCTGAACAAAACTCACTGCCATTATCAATCCTCAAACACTTAATTTTTCTACCAATAGTTTTCTTAAACTGACTAAAAAGTTTAGATTTACTTCTGAGGAAATACAAAAATTCTGTTCTACTATAATCATCTACGAATGAGAAAAAATACAAAAATCTAGATATTGAAAGAACATTAACTGGACCAAACAAATATGAATGAATATAATCCAAAACCCTAGAAAACTTATGAGAACTAAAATAAAAGGAAACATGATGTTGTTTATTATAAATACAATGCTCGTAGAAGTCAAAATCCATATTGCAATCATCAAGGCCTTCAGCAAGGTTTTTATTTTTCGTAGCTCTAAGACCCTTCTGACCAATGTCACCAAGTTTTTGGTAACATAACATTGTCTTCTCAGCAAGGAGCTTCATCTCCAAAGTATTAACATCCTTAGGTACCCAAAAATGATGATCATCTGATGTAGAAATAATAATCTTTTTTTTTTCTTGATTTGTTGGTGAGGACAAATAATCTAAAGCCCTTTTCTTGGACATCATAAAAGAACTATTGCACTAAATCATGCATGCATCCAGCTTATGAAAGGTTCCCATTCTAACACCCTTAGAAAGAACCATAGAGCCTCTTGTCATCTTGCATCCATCACTCAAGAAAACAACCTACACACCCACATCACCAAGCTTGCTGACTGAAAGTAGGTTTCTTGCCAAACCAGGGATATGCAGTACACCATCAATCCCCTTCACTCTACCATTAGGTATTATGATCTTGACTCTACCATGACCAACAATATTTAGGTGAGATTTATCACCCTTATACACCTTTCCACCATCAAACTCTTCATACTTTGAAAACCAATCTCTATGAGATGTTATGTGGAAAGAAGCACCTTAATCTATCAACCACACATCTTTTGATGCATGTGTTGCCAAGGCTACAACAAAAGAAACTACATCATCCTCAGAAGATTTATCAGTGTTAGATTCAAAGAAATCCTTTTTACCTTTATTTTCTTCTCTTCCTTGCAATCTTTATGAAGATGATCAGGTTTTCCACAGTTCCAACATTTTGCCTTGGATTTTTACTAGAAGACGTGTATTTTCCCTTCTTGTCCTTTTTTATTTCTTTTCTCCATTATTGTGAGCAACTAGGGCCTTTTTAGCCATTTTAGAAGATTTTCTTCTTTTCTCTTTAGATGACAATGAACCAACCACATCCTCCAATTTGAAAGTGGTCGTTGTGCTTCCAATAGCCATAATAAGGTGATCCCATGAGTCCAACAAAAAACATAACAAAAGTATGAGTTTATCTTGATCATCAATTTGATCACCAACATAATTCAACTGAGCAATTATCATATTGAATGCATTCAAGTGATTAGCAACATAACCTCCTTCCTCCATTCTCAAAGAATACAACTTTTTTTGAGAAATAATTTATTTACCAAGGATTTCCCTTGATAAATATCACTAAGCTTCTCCCAAATAACAACTTTAGTCTTCTCTTCATGAAAATTTAGGAGTACAAAATCAGCCAAACACAGTCTTATCAAAACCCTTTGCTTTTTGATTAATCTTATCCTATTCTTTATGTGACGTAGTTTGGGGTTTTGTTGAAGATACCACAACCCATAGATCTTTATCCACAAGCATGTCCTCCATTTTAATTTTCCACAACTCAAACTTGTTATATCATTAAACTTATCCATTTTAACTTTGCTAGATGTGCTTTCCATATCTAACTTGCAATAAGATTATGGAAAAAATCCTCCATAAACCTCCCACTAAAATTAGATCAGGGGTAAGGCCACAATAATGGTTCCAACTTTTCATCATGAAGAAATCAGATGAAAAGTGGAAAAAATGTCTTTTAGGGGCTTCATTCAAAGTTGTGGCCCTAGGGGCTTCGTTCAAAGCCTCTTGTGCTAAGAGCCACATGGACTTCCAATGAAACTTTAGGGCTTCAAGCGAAGCCCCTAGGGCCAATAGGTGGCCAAAAAGTGGGCTAGGGGGTTTTGTTTGAACCTCCCTAGGGCTAATAGGTTGTTGAAAAGTGGGCTAGGGGGCTTCATTCGAACCCCCCTGGGGCCATTAGGTGCTTGAAAAGTGGGCCAGGGGGCTTCATTTGAACCCCCTTGGGGCCACCCAAATGACCCCTTAGGGGGATTTGATTGAAGCCCCTTCATTCAAAGCTTCTCCAAGGGCTTCATTCGAAGGTCCCAAAATTGGAAATTTTACAATTTTACTCAAATTTCTATCAAATTTTTTCCTTTCGAGGGCTTAAACAAGGGCTAAATAGGTTCATATTTTAAAACTAATATAGAATTTTTTTTTACTCTAAATAATCTTTCCAATGACTATATTTTTAGTATATATTGTGTTTATCATGATGTTTAATTTTTAGTTTTATTAAATATAGGTTGTTTGGCCATTTCACAAATATGGATTTGAAGCTTCAGGAAAAATACATAAGGAGAAAATATATTTTTTAAAAATATGTCCATAAAGGTATGCGTGTTACCTTTCTAGAAAATCAAGAAATTTTTTTTTTTGATAAATACAATTGAAATTATATTGATAAAAAACAAGCTATGTCTAAGTTATCATTAGTGTCACTTTACCATTAAATAAAATCTATATTTTGTAATGAAATTGAATGAAACCAACTAAAATTGCTAGATATTGATGTTACTATTCTATCCTTGAAATAATTTTGTCATTATCTTTAAAGAAAGAAAGTTATCTTGATCAAATGACTTGTCATTCTTTGAAAATGTTGATTTTCATATAAACCACTTCTCAAAGGAGATGGAAAAATGGGCTTCAACTAATTTTTTTCCTTTTCAAATTTTAAAATACTTTTAGAAACTAGATAGAAAATGTTAAAAATCACTAGTTTACATCATCATCAAATTCTTTACGATTTTGTAGTAATATGCATTTGAAAATCAAAATTTTCTTAAAAAATCGAAAAGTGGGAACCATTACCATGGCCTTACTCTCAACACAAAAAACTTGTCTACCCAACAATAATAAAAAAGTTGACTAGGCATTGATACCAATTGAAAGGAAGTCAAAGTGTAGAAACACTAGAAAATGCTAAATCTAATAGGAGAGAAGATTTTGAAATTTATCTCACAAAACCTTAAACTATTGCAAGCTAAATAATCACATACAAAAAATTGATTATACACATAAACACCAGATATACGTGAGAAACCCTTTCAGGAAAAAACTCACCACTCCAAAGCTAGACTCAATTGTATTATTAGCAGCAAAGTTACAATACAATCTCCAGAGTCACAACTCTCCAAGAGTAATTAGTTGGGATATCTCAATCCAGAATAATTTTGGTAGCATAACAATGCTCTTTAAAAAATTCTCTTTGTCTCATAATTCTCTACAACAATACCTTGTACTTATAGAGTTTTCATACAAGAGGAAATAGTTTCTAAAATGTCTACATTTAATGCATCTACAAATTATTTTAGAAAATTCCTTTATGTACAACTCTTGCCTTACAAACAAAGCAACAAGAATAAATAAGAGACAACGAGAAACTTTCTATTTTCTTTTCCAAGTCCATCGTTGTGGAAGATTTCGTCTTTATTTAGCATCTCTCTAAAAAAAAATTAAAAAATGGTAAATCATGATAAGGTTGAGTCACCTTATCCCAATAATGTAGCATTTTAGAAACTTAATGAAACATACTTTCTGGGTAAAATCCTAACGATATTTGACATGTCATCTTGGTGTAAGGAAGTTTCAAGTTTGGAGACATGCTAGAGAATAGAAACAAGGCAATTTATCTAGCGTTGACGTTGATAGATGAAGAGGTTTTGTTGGAGCTCTTGTGACTTCCATAGTGGTGTAAGGAAGCATACAATAAAAATAATCTACAAAACCCATAATAGATCTTAAATAATTATGTAATTGAAATTCACATGCAAAAGAATCTAGACAACATACCCAAAAAAATGTGACATGAAATATACCTTGGGAAACCCTCATTGAGGAAAAAAAAAACCAGCCTCCAAAAGCATCCATCATCATGTATTATTCATCAAAAACACCATTACAATACAACCATGGATTCCTCAAAGACATAGCCACAACCAAGAAATCCATGTGAACAAGCATGAATCCACACATCCCATGCCATGCTTCCAATGTTCACAAATGCTTCCTAGCTAACTTGTCAAGCCTTGTCTTGCTAGACTTTTCTTCATGTTTTTTTGCCCTTTTATCTTGTCTATACAACCACCCTTGTGGTTTCTTATATAGTAGCAAGTTCCACAAAACCACCAAGTGGTATTACATAAAATATGTGCTACCTAACCCATTGACCCCACATTTAATATTGGACATTGACTTATTTTCCCCAATATTAAATAATTACATCAAATATTATCACAATATTACAATACAACTCATCAAGTATATCCCATGAGAATCTTTACATGTTGCACGTCCATCTAAGTGGTCATAGGTGCAACATTACATAATAAAATAAAATAATACAACATAACAATATTATGCAATGTGTGCAACATAAATTTTCTCAAAAAATGGTAGGTGGCTGTTTGTAAACAGATTTGTCTAAATCACCAGAATAACCCTTATTTGCCCAAAAATGAAGACACAAAAAGATACCAACAATTGGGTCACTTTGTCATTGAATTATGCAAGTGCCCTTTGAATTTTATAGGGTATAGCTCCCTGATTGGATATACAATGAATGAGATTTAAGAAATTCTTTTAACCTAAAAGTGAAGACTACCTCCACTATTCTTGGATAGAGGGTAAATTATTATAACTGAAATAGAAAGAAAAGACACAACATATAGTGATGGAAGCATACAATCTTCTCATCCATACATGCACTCAAAATAGAAGAAAGAGAAAGATTAAACAAATAAGAACAACCCCTGCAATAAATGAATACAGTAGTAGAACTTAATTCCATTACTCAATCTCGATTCACACCTAAACCAAGAATGAGAACAATCTGAAGCACATAATCTTCAAAATGATAGAATCTTCATTCAACCCAAAAACAATACTATTTCTAAATACTACTAACAATAAAAATATTTGCAGAAAACTAGAGAAGAAAACTAAATTTTAAAAAAGGATGTCTTTGATCACCATAAAAAACTGCCCCTACCTATACATTCTACTTTTCCCTTCAAATTTAGCACACAGTCTGCTTGTTTCAGAAAAAGCCGAACCCCTTTCACATTGTTCTATCACCTCTTTAATACCCGACCTTTCCTATAACATATCAATTATGACAATAACTAATTCTTGACAAGATCATTTTCTCTTTCTTTTAACTTTCCACTCCTTTTGGGTGGTTATATTCCTGAAACTCAAATACTTTAGAAACATTAAAATTCAAAGGAATCAAAACAATGTTTCCTTGGTCGAGCCAAACTTTATGGAGATTCAAATTTCACTTAATCACAATTCCAAACTATCAGATCATCTTAGCAGATTGACCTTTAGACCCAATTCATGGAATTTAAGTTATTTGTGACACTTCTCATTATACACCTCTTGATAAATTTGAATGAGCAGCGCCCATGTGTATATGAGCCTTGATACAAGTCGGTCTTTCATAGGGAATTTAATATTACTGCTTAGGAATTCTATGAAATGTCACACATGCAATCTTCATGTTTCTCACACTTGGTTTGCGACAGTTTATAATACATATGCCAAAGGATCCCAAATTGATATTTGATTAATTCAATCATAGGAACTATGTGTTGGTGTTTCCATGGGGTATTCGGTACCTCCAAGACCATTTATGAAAGTTGTTGGTATAACAAGTGGTATGAAACATGAACTCCACTTGTGGATGTAATCCCATTTGATCTCTTCATCACCATGACTGTTCAATAAATGGTAAGTGAATGATGTGCATTCGGTTCATGAGGAAGGTGTCCACATTTTTCAAACAATTAACATGCATTGACTCTTCTCCCACCTGTGGCATTTAGTTAAACAATTTATATGTATTTGCAGAAACCTCTTGATTGTGTATTCAATCAATCACAAAAATGATGGTTCACATATTTTGCATAGAAGCATCTTTCAATTGCACAAACATGGGTTGGCCTCCTGCCTAGGTCGGGTTTCCTGATGGTTTTGTCTTAACTCATGCTCATGTTGATTATTATGTCTCTGCATATTGGGCAATGATGATGAGCATTCTGTCAAATATTTCACATGAGTTGTCCATGCTTCCGCATATCAGGCTCTTATGATGATAAAGATATCTTGTAATTACCTTTGCACTTGATGGCGAAATAATTCATGTTTACAAGAGATCCAATTTTGACATCTATTTGCACAAGCCATGACCATATTGATTGCATGGTATTTGGCTAACTAGTTAACATACATTCTGCATGTTGCATTCTACATCACCATTTTGTATTGAAGTGCTTGAATGAAGATGTGCCTCCTTCAACTGTCATCAAAAACCTTTATCTTGACGAATGGTATGGTGTTCTTTGAGGGGTGTAAGTATTTGATGTATCTCTATCATCCGGTAGGCTATACGTGTTATTTTTGAAATCAAATGGAAGATTAATATCGATACTTCTCAAACCATCATCCATAGGCATCATGAACATTGGGACTATGTTGGTAGCGTGCTTCATTATGTGTGAACACCATGCATGCCTTAGCAGAATTTAAGAGTGATATTAAAGAGTAAGGGGGGTTAAGAAATCCCAATCTCATTTTCACTCTTTTGATAATTTCTAACCATAGGTTATGCCCATGCATTGGTGGTAGTTGGGTTCTTTTGATGATAAAGATACTTTGTCTATTACCTCTGCACTTTATCTATTAAAGATGAGCTTCAGGTTACCCATTCATGGGATAGGGTGTTTCATCAAACAAGCCTCTCACTTAAGCGATGCCATTGGGATAATTCCTCAAGAGCTTAGCTCAAAACATAAGAGAAATCACACCATGGCTATGGGTTTACATTGATCCCTACTTTTGGGAAAAATGAACATGTCTTTGACTCGAATCTGAATATCTTTGAATCTGTATTCTAATAATTTGAACCTGATTCAAAACATCAAACCTAGAACTCTGAACTTTGTGTGTTCAAATCCTGAATCTGAAAGTTGACTTTTTGAATCTTCGAGACCAATTTTCAATTTTGAATTTGAACTTTGAATGGTCAAATATGCAAATCTAAATTCTGAACTGGTGAACTATTGCACCACATTGAACCAATGAACCCATTTGAAATGCAGATTGAGCCTTTGTACCTATTGAACCATTTGAACCTTTGAAACATTAAACTTCTTTAACTTGTTGAACCTCTAAATTGTTGAACCAACTCAGATGGTACAAAGTTTACAAAGGAAATCCTTGAACTTGTGTGTTTGAGCATTTTGATTCATTATCATGAAACTTCATCTAAGACTTTCTTTACACAACATTTTCAATACAGACTAGAGAAGATTTCAAGAGAACCAAGGAGAAGATCATCATGAGGATGATATTTTCAAGTTTAAAATTGGGTTTTAGAATGCCAACTAACATTGGCTCTGATTGGGGAGTATGTGCTAAAAAATACATTAAGAATCCAACATCTCTCGTCAAAAGACTACTATCTAGTCCATTGGGTAGGAGAGTCAGAGCACATGAAAAGAAAGAGGGGCTCCTAGTAGGGAGAGTAAAGTAACAACAAAGACAAACAAAAAGTAAAACAAACTACCAAAATGCCTAAACTACCAACAAAGTGGGAGCAAACTGAAACAAGGAAAGCTTATATACAAACATGTGCTAGTGAGGAAACCTCACCATAAAGAATGTGGTTAAAAGAGTGACTTACACAAATCCATTTGTTGGCTAACTGAAGTAGGAGCCTTTTTTGAACAATAGGTTGCATCCACATGAAAGAAGCTAACACCAATTCATTTGGATAGACTCCTTTTTGTTGCAAGTAAAATTGATGTTGCACAAAAGCTTGGAAAAACATAGATTTGGCTCAAAGAGCCATGATTCATCATGAATTTCAGAATTCCCCAAGTTTCCCAATATAGAATTTTCAGCAACATTAGCTATTCCAAACTGAAAGGGTCCATGCTCCAACATTGAAAAAGAGAATACGACATCATCTTTGAACTGTTTGTAAAGAACAACAACATTGTTGGAACCAGATGTGTTAATGCACATAACCCTTATGCCTGGATCAAATATGACAAAAAATTCGTCTAGAGAACCCGTAGACATAGACCAAGATTCATCCAACTTGCTGACCTAGACAATGAACTTACTTTCACATGAAAAGCAATAAACTTGATTACTTCTCCATCATACAATCCATGACAATAGTAGTGGTTATTTCACTGCAAGTACAATTCTTCAATGGATGCGTGGGTGGTGGTCTTCATAAGAGAATGGTTATTATAGAAAAATGAACCACGTGAAAATACCATATCTAAGGAGTCATGTTGATTTACTAGCCGAAGGAAAACATCCTAAATGATACCAATATTAGCATTAGTGTGAAATGAGCATGTTATACAAATCTTACCTTTTATGGCTGAGACAACAATCATCATTTGCATTGAATACTCTTCTTTTTCCTCCATTTTTCTATTTTTTGAATGGGCACAACCATGTCATCTTGAGGCTTAATTTTTTTGGCATTCCTCTCATCAGGTACACAAACCATTAGTTTATCATAAAACAAGGAAAGTGCCACATCTTGATCATTACATCTTTTTGAATAATGAGAATCTATGACAAAAGGCGTAAAGCTTTATACTTCATTTTCAACACATGAATGAAAAGGGCATTGCACATCCTTTATAACACTCACTTGTTTGTCCTTCTCAAATATACCACTTCTAGAACAAAAATTTTCATATCTTTTTGCGTGGGATCAACACTCTCAAGCACTATATCATTATTTTCTATAGAAATCATGTTTAAAACAATTTCATCTTTATTCACAACTTAAAGAGAATTTATACCAGAATATGTCATGCTGAAATCTTCATGGTTGAGTGAGAACAAAAACTAATTCATAATATCCTCTTCTGCACACAAGGTATTGTGAAGGCTTTTAACATTACCAGGGGCTGCAATTTCTCATCATTGTCACTTCTAAAATTATGCTTCCTTGCTGCAATCAAGTCTAGAATTCCATGATCCCAAGCTGAAAGTGTATCAACATCTGAAGTCATTGTAGAAGAGCATTGTTTCACAATGGGTATCAAGGGGCAATTATTTTTTCCCTTGTTGAGGTCGTAACTTTTCATTAACTAAAAATATCCCTTACTCTACGATCATTTCCACATTCATCCCTTTTGCCAAACTTTCAGTCACAAAAAAGTCCCTTTTAAAACAAACTCCAACATCATTTTCAATATCAACATTATCAATAAGACCTACTCCTACATTTACATCAAAATGAAAAGAGTCTAGGATAGGGCCTTCTTCAACATTCACACACAAAGATTCACTATTTTTACCATATTCCATGACATTAAAAGATTCATATTCCAGTTGGGCATTATCAGAAAGTATTTTGATAGAATCTTCAAGAAAAAGATGATCATCACAACCTACAAACTGTGAAACTTTCTATATGAGGAGAAAAATAAAATTGGGACGATGTTTCATCATTCTTGCTTACCACTTCTCTAGTGTTGGAAAATATGTTCTCATCTTTTGAAACTGGATCAACAAGAGGTTGAAGTAAATTTGATTGGACTTCTTGTTCATTCATAACAAGGTGATTGAAATAAATGGATGAAATGAAATATTTGGAGCCTCTTCATCATCTTTTAACTCTTCATTTAGCTGTGATACCCTTTTCTGGTATACTTGCAACACTTTATTCTTTTTGTCCAGCTCTTTCAACTTGTGGAATCTAACACAAAGACTTCTCCACAATAACCAAGACATGGAATCCTCTTCCACGCTTATGTTGTTCCTGACAGCTTGAGAGACACTTTCTTTATAACTGTTCATGAATTCACGCAACACTTTATCCTCCATCAAATAAAGTTCCATGAGAGAGGGATCTTTCTTTGGTATTCTCATGACTTTCACATTCAACACGGTCTTTATATATAGTCATCAATCTCTTGCACATGGAGATAATCATAAAAATGAGGAAACAAATAAAGATGTTGATCTTCATTTTTGGATTTCCTAGTAGAGTCACCAAATCTTCTGGTAAACATATTTGTCTTCACACAATAAATAATTGGAATAACCCTTATTTGCCTAAAAATGAAGACACAAAAAGATACCTACAATTGGGTTTCTTTGCCATTGAATTATGCAAGTGCTCTCTGAATTTTAAAGGGTGTAGCTCCCAGATTGGATATAAAATAAATAAGATTTAAGAAATGCTTTTAACCTGAAAGCAAAGGTACCCACACTATTCTTGGATAGGGGGTGAATTATTACAACTGAAATAGAAAGAAAATACTCAACATATAGTGATGGAAGCATAAAATCTTCTCACCCATACATGCACTGAAAATTGAAGAAAGAGAAAGATAAAACAAATAGGAACAACCCCTGCAATAAATGAATACAATAGTAGAACTTAATTCCATTACTCAATCTCGATTCACACCTAAACCAAGAATTAGAACAATCTAAAGCACACAATCTTCAAAATGATAGAATCTTCATTCAACCCAAAAATAATACTATTTCTAAATACTCATGACAATCAAAATATTTGCAAAAAACTAAAGAAGAAAACTAAATTTAAAAAAAGGACATCTCTGATCACCATAAAAAACTGCCCCTGCCTATACATTTTACTTTTCCCTTCAAAATGTAGCACACAGTCTGCTTGTTTCAAAAAAAGCTGAACCCCTTTCACATTGCTCTATCGCCTCTTTAATACTTGGCCTTTCCCATAACATATCGGTTATGACGATAACCGATTCTTGACAAGATTCTTTTTGGAACTTTCTTTTAACTTTCCACTCCTTTCAGGTGGTTATATTCCTGAAACTCAAATACTTTAGAAACATTAAAAGACAAAGGAATTAAAACAATATTTCCTTGGTTGATCCCACCTTTGTGGAGATTCTAATTTCACTTAATCACAATTCCAAACTATCAGATCATCTTAGTAGATTGACCTTCAGACTTGATTCGTGGAATTTGAGTTATTTGTGACAGCTGTCATTCTACACCTCTTGATAACTTTGAATGAGCAGACCCCAAGTGTATATGAGCCTTGATATGTGTTAGTCTTTCATAGGGAATTCACTGTTACTGCCTAGGAATTTTGTCAAATGTCTCACATGCAATCTTCATGTTTCTCACACTTGGTTTGCGATAGTTTACAATACATATGACAAAGGAGCCCAAATTGATGTTTGATTAATTCAATCATAGGAACTATGTGCTAGTGTTTCCATGGAATATTTGGTTCCTCCAAGACCATCTATGAAAGTCATTCGTACAATAGGTGGTATGAAATGTGAACTCCACTTGTGGATGTAATCCCATTCAAACTCTTCATCACCATGACTATTCAATTGATGCTAAGTGAACGAAGTGCATTTGGTTTGTGGGGAAGGTGTCAAAAATTGTCAAAAATTAACGTGCATTGACTGTGCTCCCACCCATGGCATTTAGTTAAAAAGTTTATATGCATCCACCTGTACCTCTTGATTGTGTATTCAATCAATCACAAAAGTGACGGTTCACATATTTTGCATAGAAGCATTTTTCAGCTACAAAAACATGGGTTGGCCTCTCGCCTAGGTTGGGTTTCCTGATGGTTTTGTCTTAACTCATGCCTGTGGTGATCATTATGTCTTTGCATATTGGGGAATACCACTGAACATTCTATCAAACATTTCACATGAGTTTTCCGTGCTTCTTCATATCAGGCTCTTTTGATGATAAAGATATCTTGTACATTACCTCTGCACTTGATGGTGAAATAATTCATGTTAACAAGAGATCTAATTTTGACATCTATTTACACAACTCATGACCATATTGACTACATGGTATTTGGCTAACCAGTTAACGTGCATTCTGCATGTCGCATTCTACATCATCATTTTGTATTGAAGTGCTTGAATGAAGATGCGGTTCCTTTAACTATCATCAGACACCTTTATCTTGACGAATGGTATGGAGTTCTTTGACGAGTGTAAGTATTTGATGTATCTCTATCATCCATAAGGCTACACATGTTGTCTTTAAGATCAAATGGAAGATTAATATCGATACTTCTCAAAACATCATCCATGAGCATCATGAACATTGGGACTGTGTTGGCAGCATGCTTCATTTTGTGTGAACACCATGAGTGCCTTAGTGGAATTTAAGAGTGATATTAAAGAGTAAGGGGGATTAAGAAATCCCAATCTCATTTTTAGTCTTTTGATCATTTCTAACCATTGGTTATGCCCATGCGTTGGTGGCAGTCAGGTTCTTTTGATGATAAAGATACTTTGTCTATTACCTCTACACTTTATCTATGAAAGATGAGCTTCAGGTTACCCATTCATGGGATAGGGTGTTTCATCAAACAAGCTTCTCACTTAAGTGATGCCATTGGGATAATTCCTCACGAGTTTAGCTCAAAACATAAGAGCAATCATACCATGGCTATGGGCTTACATTGATCCATACTTTTGGGAAAAATGACCATGTCTTTGACTCGAATCTAAATATCTTTGAATCTGCATTCTAATAATTTTAACTTGATTTGAAACATCAAACCTAGAACTCTAAACTTTGTGTGTTCAAATCCTAAATCTGAAAGTTGACTTTTTGAATCTTCAAGGCTAGTTTTCAATTTTGAGTTCGAACTTTGAATGTTCAAATATGCAAATTTAAATTTTGAACCGGTGAATTGTTGTGCCACATTGAACGAATGAACCCGTTTGAAATGCAGATTAAGCCTTCATACTTGTCAAACCATTTGAACCTTTGACACATTGAACTTCTTGAACTTGTCAAACCTCTGAACTGTTGAACCAGTTCAAATGGTACAAAGTTTACAAAGAAAAGCCTTGAACTTGTGCATTTGAAATTTTTGATTCATTATCATGAAACTTCATTTGAAACCCGCTTTCCACAACATTTTCAACATAGAATAGAGGAGATTCCAAGAGAACCAAGGAGAAGATCCTTAGGAGAATGAGATTTTCAAATTTAAAATTGGGTTTATGAACACCAACTAATAGTGGCTAATGTGATCAGTTAGTTCTTGGGGCACTGTACGTGGCCATTTAATAAAAAATATATTCATATGCTCGCTAAACATAAACTTGGTTGGGTAACATGATTAGTTAGTGCTTGGGGCACTGTGCATGACCGTTTCATTAGCCGTTGTTAAAGACTTGAGTATTTCAAAATCCAACTTACCAGATTTGTATGGAGCATTATTAAGCCATACATGGTGTCTTGAGATTTGAGGCATGGTACCCATGCTTTGATCAAAATTCCATTCTAATGAAAGATTTGTTTGAAATCGAATAAGAAGCAAAATAAAATTACTTTTGCTGAGAATATGGGAAGGGTGAAGGCTATGGGTATAATATGATGCGATACTCTATTTCCATATGATAACATGGTAGCTCATTTCAAGCATGTCCAATACAATTTCAAAAATATTTCATTTATCACAAACAAGGGTAGTAGAAGAAAAGAGTTTCTTATCATTTGATGTGGTTATTCTTACTACAAAAGGCATGGTTATTCATCTCAAGTAATATTTGATTATAGTTCAACATTTTTTAATCTATTGCTCACAAAAATTATTGCTTCCATTAATAAATAGGGTTGTCTTAGGTTGGTTTGAGTGGGAAAGTGGTTTGACAAAGTATTTTTTGCACAAGATAGTGGTTGCAATGCCTTGTTAGAGCTACAATTTTCCCCTGAACATAGGACACAAATTCCCCAAAATGGTATGAGATAAAATTTAGGATTTTTATTTTGGAGATTATGTTATGCATAACATTTCTTCTATAGGTTTTTTTGACATGCTCTTCCTTAAAATTATAAAAAAATGATTTGTATACAATTGAAGTCTCTATGAACAGACAAAGCACATAAGACTTAAAACCCTAGGGTGTGGCCACAAAAGTCACTTGTCATGTAGACTTTGAGAGTCTCATGGTTTCCGATGTGCAACAAGACAACAACAAAAGTCTAGTAAAAGACTTGCTTATAGATTTAAGCTACAACTGAAGCAAGCAAATTCTTTGTGATAGACACCATAACCCTAGGAAAAGCCCTCTTCTAGAACACTTCCATAGGCTATGAACAATATAGTGAAGGACTTCTTGTCAATGCTACATGATTGCTTGGCTTGACAAAATTTTCAAGTCCTTTCTTTTTAACGCATGGTCATGATTGTAACCGTCAGTAGCCACCATAAGGATTTGGATTAAGGATCTTGGATTGACTTTTTTTTGGTAAACATTTTAATATTTAACTTTTCTTATAATAAAAGATTTAGAAATAAAGAATTTTGAGTATTGTAAATGAATTTAAACATACACTGCTTAAAGCCTTAGCTTGGAAGAATTTATTTGTGCCATAATAGGGGGAAACTTGGAACATAAGTTCCTTGCCTTACATAATGACTAAAAATTTAAAAAGATTTTTTTATTTTTAGTCAAATCTTATAACCTTGATTGTATATGCTGATTAATTTTTTCATGACATCTATCATTATAGTTATTTGGTGAATAATTTAGTTAGGCTAATTAGATTTCATAGTTAGTAAAATATATAATGTATTACTATTTAATTATGTGATCCATCATGAAAATGAGAGCAAAATGAGGAACTGAAGAAATAAATGAAAGAAAATACAAGATTGGATAAATAGAGTTTATAAAAAGAGAAAGGGCATAGAAATTCACATAAATAATAAAATTTAAAATAAATAAAAGAACAATGAAAAAATTGAAAAAATTAAACAACAAGAAAAACAAAAACAGAATTAAATGATCCACACCGAATAAATAAAAAAATTAAATAAAAATAAATAAATAACATTATATTTTTAATATTTAATATTTAATTATAATATTTATTATTATTTAAAAAAATTAATTTTAAACATATTTGATTTTTTAATTCTATTTTTTCCCTTTTGTTTGATTTTAATTTATTTATTTGTGTTGCTTTTTCTTTTGTGGTTTTTATTTTTATCTAGATCATTAAGTTCTTCACATTTTTCTCTTGACAACCTTGAATGTTTGCTAGTCTTTGCACATCAATTGTTTTGATAATTTATTTTCATATGCTTCCACAATTCTTATGTAGAATATTTGTTGTCAAATACTATCCACACTCATACTCAAATAGAGCTCTTGTTTTAAGTTGTTTAATTTTGCTATAATATTCTATCAAATTTTGGAAGCAACTTAAGAATTTCAAATATATAATGAAATGGTTTGATCTTTTCTTGTTTTTTAGTATTGCAAATTTTATTATTAATTTATTTTTTTCTGCATTAATCATTTTTGTAATAGCTATATTTTTGTGGAGTGGGAAAATAAAGGGTTAATATTAGGGAATGAAATGTTTACTTGAAGTGAGAAATACATTGAAGCAACATTTGTTTGCATGTTGACCTATGCTCAAATGGAGGCTTGCAACAGGATGTTTTACATCCATCAAAGCATTATTGTAAGACATTTTTTTTTTTTCCATTTATAATAATAGGAAATGTTCTATTAGTCATGCTTGTGATATATGGAATCACACAATCATAGACAAAGAACCTAAAATATTTAAGAGAACTGCTCAAAGAGATGTAGATTTCCATAGGTATGTGCCACTATTTATTTATTTAGACATCATTCCATTTGGTTAGTCAATATGGTAGACTAGAATAAACAAAGAATGAGTTGAAAGCCTTCAATTTTGTACTATATGCAATTATAGCTTGCCACAATATTGGCATACTAGCTCATTTACTTAGCCAGATTATTTATGTAATGTTTGTGCTTACCTATTGTTGTCAAATTTGTCTAATATGATTGATTGTTTTGTAAATTTGCTCTTGTTATAGAACAAAAGAAATTTATGGTATGGTATCTAATTATTGCTAGTATAAACTTTACATTAAAGACCTTCATATGTGCATCAATATGTATTAAAAGAAGATTCTATGACACCACCTACTTTTTTAAATAACATATTAAATTCATGGAATCAATAAATTTAAACCATTCTTAAAAATTAAAAATATCATAGCATCTATTGAATTTTTTTGAGAAAATCCCCTTCCATATTTTGAATTAAAGAAATAAATAATCATAACATATTTTTGAATTGTGTGTTTTTAAAAATATTTTAAAATGACAACAAAATATAAGTAAATGAAGAAACTATTAGAATTTCTTTTTAAAGAACAAATTCTAGTTCCACTATTTCTTAGAGAAAATTCTAGATAATGATATGATAATTTATTTTCTTTCATTGAGTTGAAAAATAGAAGCCTGAGTCCTGTGACCCCAACCTAAGATTCTAGACCTTTTTCTACCCGCGTATGTTTAGAAGGGTCCAAATTTCAAAATCAAAGAAAAATAGGGAAGTTAAAAACACATTGGAAAAGAAATCCTTTAAAAAGTTTAAAGCACTGAAAAGAAGCAAATGATGTCATGCACAGTTAAGGTGCGTGGACAATGTCATTTCCGATGGGGTAACTTTGGTTTTTGTTTTTTGTTTTTTCAAAATATGAAGTTTCTTCCTGCTGGCAATATGGAGGCCCGCCGTGCAACTTTCTAGAGAACGTGGGAAGAGGTAAAGACTCAATCCGGAAGGCGAGTTCACTCTTCATTTGGTAAACCACAGAAATTTCACCCCTTCTTAAGCAAATGTTTTCCATGTTTGGTGGCGTGTATTCAGAGGCGAGGAGACATGACTCCCTTGCGCAACTACTCCCAACAAATGACATTTGACTTGATCTACATTCTATACAAGCGGACTAATTCACAATTTCAAGCCGCCAGATCGGAATTGCTTGAAGATAGAGATGAAATATTTAATTAAATAAAATGAATCACGAGATTATAATTTTTCTAAATAACAGCGCAAGAAAAATCAAAACAAAGATTACAAAATTGGCATGAGTCCTCGCGTGTTGAATATTTGTCAATATTAAACAAGCACGACGATCAACCATATACTCAATTTCAGTAGTAAACTTAGAGGCATATGTACCAAGATAGTGTGCAAAAAAATAGACACCATGAAAAAAAGTCAAAACTACACATATAGTGATCACATTATGTATACTTTTCATCAAATTACAAAATGGGACTTGGCTTGTTAATGAGCTAAGAAAATAACATTAAAAAATTAAAAGTTAAAGATAGTGCGATCACGTTTTAAATGTGACTGCACTATTTTTAATAAAATACGTCTGCTTTATTAAGAATTGGAAGAATTGCATCTAGTTCTTCATAACCCCGTTGGATTATGTAGAACCAAAAGCTCAATGAGAGAAATTGAGAGTGAGATATATAGGGGGGGGAGGGGGGCGAGCGGGGAGGAGGAGATGCAAGAGAGGAGAGAGAGAGAGAGGGAAACCTCCAGAATTATATCTATACATTCACTAGAGTGCTTATCAACATATTTCATTGAGCACTTCAAGATCTGCCCTAGCTGATCCAATAATTTATGTGATGAAATCAAATTCATTTTTGGGTAGTTGCTTCTTTAACTGGGCCTCATTAGGCTTATAAGGTCTCTTAACAATTGACTTTACTTTTACACAAACATAACACGATCGTGGTAAATTGCTAGTATAGTTGTATTAAACATAATGTGATCATGTTATGTCTAGTATGATAGTTTAATCATACAAAGCATAACGTGATCACATTTTGTTAACAAAAAAGTGTGATCATGTTTAGTCTTGGTAATAGGCATGTTAAACTACCCAAATGCTTGGGTTGATGTTTTCCTTCCATTTTTGTTGCTTTGGATAATTTTTTTATCTTCTAAGATTAATTGTCATCTTTGACTTCATTGGGTTTGCAACTAGTGAAGTGGGTATCTCAAAAATTATCACCATAATCTCACATGTTTACTTACCTTTCTAACCATAAATTTTTAAAAAGAGTTTTTGACAAGATTGACATTGCAAAGTTAATTTTTCTATATCAGTGTCTTGGCAGTCCTCTTAGACACACATCTACCATTTTTAAAATAAATTTTGATATACTTAATCAAATAGAAAATAAATTACATATCATTTTTCTACACTTGATTTTATAACTTTTTGAAAAAAAATGGTCAAGGTTAGATTTTTTTTGTACAAGTTATACCCTGCGTACGAAGTGGTACTACAATTTCAAGATGGAGTCACTTCAAAAAATCATAGAAAAGAATTATTCATCAAAAAATTATGAAAAAATACACAACTTCTAGATCTTACTCTTACATATCATCCTACCATATGGTTTTTCAAAATACTAAATGTAACTATATGTTTTGTGGAGTGCACAGAAACAACCATGTTATGTTTTTCAACAAAAATTAAGAACAATTTTTTGTGCATGCAAGGTTTGACCCTCTTTTTATTGTCCAGTTTTAAAAACCTTAGTAGTTAAGAAAATAGATTTAGAGTACTACAATATTTGTGTTCTACACATTTTCTCATTTTAAGTGCATGACCCTCAAAGGGGTCTTCCAAGATCAGGTTTGCCTAATTTCAAAGACAAGTTTGCCACTTATACCCCCCTTTTACACACCATCTTGGTGCACACACCCTCAACAACCATATCTTGTATCTTACTCATCCAACTAATTTCACTGCCAAATAAATTAAACATAGGTCCTGGTGGATCTTTCGCTATAAATATCAGCTACTTGATTGTATCCACCTAATAATGAATATTATGGACACCCTTCAAATATAATAGATAACACAAAAAATACTATGAAGAACCCTTAAAATATCCAAATACTTTTTTTAACTACATCCCAATGAACTCTATCAGGATTAGACATGTTTTGTAAAGAGCTCCACTCCTTTGGCAATGTATATAGTCTAGTGTACAGACCATAACATACATCAACATTTCATTAGTATTTTGTTAGGATACTATGCTCATGTATTCTAACTCTAGTTAGGATGCAATACAATCTAAAATAGATATCGTTTTTTCAATTGCAAAAGAATCACACAATGATCTATAATCCTACATACATTGAATCTCTATAAAATTGAGCCCACATACCTACTCTAACTTAGACACAGTATTTTGTCCACTCTATCTCTTCTAATATGCATCTGTTTTCTTAGCTACATGAATACATTTAATTTCAAATTCAGCACTAGGCAAAGACTCTAGTGTTCAAAAATCTTACATTTCCCTTTACCAATGATTGTTACATGCCATTATCATATAATGTAGTGTATAGGAAATGATTGATATCAAATTTATAATAAATAAAGTGACCTCATTTTGGATGCTTAAATCCCAAAATCAAATTATATGTATCAAAATCTTGGTACCACATCTTATTACTCTATTTTAGGCCAAACATATATTTCTTCATTCTACAAACCAAACTACTTTTACTTTTTACCACATACTCCTTTGGTTGTGGCATATAAATATCTTCCTCCTAATCATATGAAGGAAATGATTTTTACATGACCCTTTTTCTCAACCTCTAAATTTATAAGGGTAAGAATGTCAAGGTAGTGAAAAAAAGGGAGCATATATAAGTGGTCCTTTGTGCCTCAAAATATCCTAAACCTAAACTTGGAGGAGAAATTTGAGACTTGTGCACTAAAAAACATAAAGATAACAAAAGAACATGAGCTTTAGTACTCTAAATCAAGTTGTTAATTGGTGAATATTTTTAAAAATGGATAAGATTAAGGGGGTCAAGTCCTCCATGCACAAAAACAAGATATATTTTTCAAAAAAACATAACATAGTGTCTAACATGATAATTGCATTTAGTATTTTGAATATCATTTTCACAAAAAGAATGTTGAAGGTGTATACTAGATGTACCATTTTAAAATAGAAGCACCTCATTTTGAGACCTTTAGCCCTCCTTAGTATGGTTTTGGTCTCTATCTCTTCTTCCAATCTTTCTCAAATTTCTAGTTCATCTCTCATTTTTATGCATGGCCTTTTAGGTTCTATTTTAACACCTTCTTGGTGATATCTTCTGACATTTTCATTATTTCTCAAATCTTTCTGCACTTTCCCAGATACCTCAAGGTCCCATTTTCTTGGGAAACCCTTAGGTATAGGTTGACCTATACTAGTATACATCAACCTGGTCAACCTATACACAGAGGGATTTAGGTCTTAGGGGCTGAAGTGTCTCAGATACTTAAATTATTTTATTTTATTCCTCGATCAACCTACTTTATTTTCAATTATGAAAACTAGTATATAAGGAGGATTGGGAATTGCATTTCCATCCATCCAAACACATGATCAAGCATACACATCTACATTTGACATCAATTGAAAGAATTTTCAAGTGTCTACATCAAGTATTTCTCAAGCATTCATCAACATCTAGCATTTCCTTCTTGCATCAAACTTTTTCCTTCAATGTGGTAGGGGAGTTTGGCTTCTAAGAAGGAGATCTTCAATTCATTCATGTTCTTTAGATTTTCATGAAGGCATCTCACAAACATTCCTATTTATGAGCTTCTGACTTTCATAGTTTCTTTTGGTTTTGTATTGAGTCAAGGCTACTACATTTTCATACTTGATTACATACTGAATTTAGTTGCATCTACAAAGGGTAATTGTGTTCCTCATTGCTAGATTCAGTTAGACTAAATGCTATTATTTACTTTATCATTACTATCATTTCATTTTCAAGGTTGATTCCTCAATCTAGGGCTTCACCAAGGGAAGACCTCCCCCAATAAAAGAAACCATTTTTTCTTGTATCCAGGAGCAAGTCATCAAAATTACAAATTCAAAATTAAAACTTACAGTCAGAAGCTTCTAGAATATCTTGGGTCAACTTTATTTTTATACTCTGGGAACATATATGTCATCCCATTAGCCTACTAATATACCTCATCCAAATTGACATATACTCAAAGATCTAATTATTTTAGGTTTTTCTAGGTTTTCTATTATGTTTCCAAATCCGCAATCAGATTTCCTCTAGTAGTTGTAGATCTTTAGTATTCTAAGCATTAAAACACCTTCTCTTGCACCATATGAGTATGAATTGCCTCATACTCCCACTAAAGTGGGGAATACATGTACCATTTTAAAGTGGAAGCACATCATTTTGATACCTTCTATCCCTTCTTAGTGTGGTTTTGGTCCCTTTCTCTTTTTCCAATCTTACTCAAATTTCTAGGTTATCTCTCATTTTAAATATGAATGGCCTTTTAGGTATTATTTTATCACCTTTTTGGTCACATCTTATGACATTTTTATTATATCCTAAATATTTCCACACTTTAAATGAGACCTCAAGGTCCCCTTTTCTTTAGATGCCCTAAGGTATAGGTTAACCTATTCAATCTATACCAATATAGGTCAACCTATACCTAGATGGATTCATGTCTTGGGGCCCAAAAGCATATCAAGTGTTTAAATTATTTTATTTTGTTCCCCAAGTGACCTGGTTTATTTTTTATCCAAAACAATAGTATATAAGGAGTCTTGGGAATTTCATTTTCATCCACCCACACACATGATCTGACATATATGAGTACATGAGATATCAAGCTAACATTTTTAAGCATCTACATCTAGCATTTCTTAGGCATTCATCAAGATCTAGCATTTCCTTCTTGCATCAAACTTATTTTTCCTAGTTGGTAGTGAAGTTTGACTTCTAAGGAAGAGATCTTCAATTTTTTCAATTACTTTTGACTTTCATCAAGGCATTTCATAAACATCCTTATTCATGAGGTTTTGACTTTCATTTTGGTTTTGTTATGAAGCAAGGCTATTACATTTTCATATTTGATTACATACTAAATTCAATTGCATCTACAAAGGTAATATTGTTCCTCATTATTAGATTCAATTTTACTCCATGTTAGCATTTCCTTTATCATTACTATTATTTCACTTTAAAGGTTGATTCCTAAATCTAGGGCTTGACCAAGACAGACCCTCCCCCAACAAACAAATCTATTTTTTCTTGTGTGTAGGAACATGTCATCAAAATTGCCAATTCAAATACAAAAACTTATTTTCGGGAGATTCTAGAATATTTTGGGTTGACTTTATTTCTATGCTTTGGGAACATGTTTTTTTTAATCTTGTAAACCTACAAGTATATGTCACCCAAATCAAGCTATAGCTAGAGATATAAGATTTTTAGGGTTTCTTGGGTTTTCTATTATGGGGTTTTTTATCCCATAAACCTACTATTACATGCCACCTAAAAATTTCTTCAACAACTATGTCTCGACATGGAATCCACAAAGTCTACTAGAAAGATAAAATAGATCATGTCACATGCCTAATGATGATCCTTGCCTACCAAAAACTCCTCAAATATTATTATTATATCCTCTCTTAGATTATAAACTAATACTAAATGTTATACAAGGACATAACAAATGCACAAATGAAATATGTTTACAAAAATGCAAAAACACATTAGAATATCGCAAAAAGTTCTATCAAAAGAGAAACCAACATCAAGACTAACATGTGATAATGAAAAAAACATTACTTACAATGCAAAAAGAAATTATGATCTCCTCAACATCCACAATCCATAGATGCTTGCAATTGGGCTAGTAAATGTTGATTTCCAACCAATCACATAAAGAAAAGTGATGTTGGTTTCTCTATCAAAAGAGAAACCAACATCAAGACTAACATGTGATAATGAAAAAAATATTACTTACAATGCAAAAATAAATGATGATCTCCTCAACATCCACAACCCATAGATGCTTGCAATTGGGCCAGTAAATGTTGATTTCCAATCAATCACATCAAGAAAAGTTCTCAACTATATACCTCAAAATATGCTTCAAAGATTGAAAAAAGAACCAAAGATCTACACTAATATATTTCAAAGCATAGAAAATACAACCCAAACAAATGATGATGCTTTAGTAGCATATCAAAAATTCATTATGCGAATCATTGTAGATCGCAATATTAGAGCACAAGAGACATGCCATATGCTACGAAAATCCCCCTTGTGATTTGTAGTTGATCATTCATTTCATTGAATGTCACCAAAAAGTTCCTATACCAAATCAATAGTTCAAATAGTGAAGAAGAATTGGGCACCACTTATATCTAATTGTAAATAGAATCTCCCACCAAAATAAAGCCTTTATTACTCATTCAAACAACCCAAATATACACATACTCTAAAATTGAAACAAGAATCAATGGAAGAAGAGGAAAACCAATGGAATAGTCAATGTCTACTCCCTGCTCAAGATCATTCCAGATGAAACTATTGATAACTTTGAAACATTTTATTGGAGAAATCTTCTAATTTACAAAAAAATTTACCACACCCCTACAAACATTGGAATTACAAAAGAACGAATAGTATCAAATTGGAAAACACTTCAAACCAAAAATTACTCTCCTTGGCACATTAAGAGAATTGAAAACACACCCACAACTAAACAAAATGATGACACTAATAGTGATGATCTTGAAATCAACCAAGACACAAACCTATAAGAATATGAGTTACTATCCCACATGGGTGCCTTAAAAAACTTAACAATCAACGAGCTTGATAGACATTGATATTAATCACCAATGGAATAAAAACAAAATTTTCCATGAACTAAATGAATTTGCAACAAATTTTATATCTACAAGAAAAGTACAAACAAATGGAAACACTTTTAATTCTAAAGTTACATAAACAAACTACTAGCTAGTCCCCAAACAATAATTAGCTTTAGACATCATCAACAAATATCATACAAACCAATTCCAAAAAAACCCACTATGCATTTTTATCCAAGGAGAAATAGGCACTAGAAAATCATACTATATTGATTGTATTAGGAAAACTATAAACATAACATAAAATAATGACGAGAAATCATTATTGCCACTAACATGTACAAGAGTTGCAACTTATAACATACGAGCCTCAACAATCCATACAAATTCCAATAAAAGAAATGCATCCATTATAAGGCCAATGATTAATAAACCTCCAAGAAGACTTCAGACATATTAAATACATTATTATAGACAAAATATAATTCTTAGGACCAAGATTTCTCATCAAAATAGACAATCACTACGTGAGGCATATCCACATAGCCAACAAGAACCTTTTTGTGGGATCTCTATCATTCTTGTTAATGACTTAGGCCAACTACCACCAATTCTCGATAAGAAAATATATTCCTCAAACTCCACAACTATCATTAGTAAATTTGGACCCATTTTTTGACGAAAATTGGTCAAAATTTTGACCCATTTTGGTTGAATTTGTGACCAAGTGGTGCGTCACAATTTTTGTCGTTGAAATTTTGATGAACCCTCCAATTGGTCAAAATTTTGACCAAGTATTTGGTCAAAATAGGCTACATTTAGTGTGAGCATTATTGGTGGCAATTGGTCAAAATTTTGACCAATCTTCGTTGAAAGTTCCACCAAACAATGGTCAAACTAATGATCTAATTTTTGACCAATCTTGGTCAAAATGGCCACCAAAAAATGGTCCAACTATTAGTCAAAATTTTGACCAATATTAGTCGAAATGGCCACCAAAGTGTGGTCAAAATTTTGACCAATTCTAGTCTATCAAAGACTAGGATGCCAAATGTATGACCAATGTATTGGTCAAAATTTTGACCAATGTTGGTCAAATTTTTGACCAATTTTGGTCTTTGATCGACCACCATGCCATACTCATGACCAAAGCATTGGTCAAAATTTCAACCAATATTAGGTGGAAATGTCGACCAAGATTGGTCAAAATTTTGATCAATCTGATTTCTTTTAAAAAAAATCTAGTGCAAGATAAATGTCCAAAGTAATCACTAGCCTAGTCAGTGATTAGTTTGGATACTTATTTTCATGTCTTTGGTGGGTCTACCACCACCTTGAGATGAGATTTCAAAGACCTATATTGATGGCCCTACAAGTGCCTATAGATGGATGAGGTTCCGATGTTGTCTGCATTTACAAGTCCAAATGTGATTATACCTTGATCATTGTCTACATATGGAGTTGGGGGTGGAGTTCTTAATCGAAGGTGTGTGAGGTTAGGAGTTTGCAATGAGGGCATTCTCTAATAAGACAATCTTCCTTCTAAAAATATAAATGAGAAAGAATTGTTGACATATATTATCTGTTGAATGGACCCGAAACTTGGGCTTAAAATCTTAATGGAGTCAAGAAGCAGTTGGGTTAAATCCATTTTAATATAGACTATGGGGTGAAATTTCAAGCTAGCCTATTTGTTAGAGTTAGTGTTGCACCAAATGACTCCCTAGATGTGAAACAACACTATGAAGAAAGGGGTGAAATGCTGGTTTAAGTAGTGGTAAATACACCCACATGAGATTTTACAAATTTCTTCTAGATGTAAATTGTCACGAGTCTTTGATGATAACAAATCTAGCCATAAATCATACCTATATCATTGAATACATGTAAATATTAAATCAACAAAAAGTCAAAAGATCTCTATTAGGCTACTAATAGCTAGTTATGTGCACAAAACTGGTACGTAGAAAGGGAAGTAAAATTTTATATGGATCCAAACAAAAGGTAGATTAATTTAAGGTAGAGAGTCTCAATCATAAATATTGTACTCATAAGCTTAGTCAGTATCATTTAAGACATAATGAAGAAACTAAATATGCTCTATAAATGATATAACTACTAGCTCTACCACATCGACACATTCTTGTACTTACGGTGTAAGGCTCTATAACTTCTACTAGTCCAACCACCCTTCTACTCTACTCCTAGTACTACTACTTTGCTCATATTCATATAGATAGAGACATTTTCATAAATTTAGATGATAATAATTAAAGTAGTCAATATCAAATTAAATATAGAAAAAGCTAACCACCATGGGACTAGCGGCTTTGTATCTATGAAGTCTTTTTAACATCCACACATGTTTAATGCAAATTCTATTGAATAATTTCCTACTTTCATGAGGCGTGACATATGAACATTATTTTTAATAATTTCCTACTTTCATAAAGCACGACATTTCAATCTTTTATGATAGGTTTTATGGTTTTTGGTAATAAATGTTCTTGTTTCATCCAAGTGTCTACAAGATTTCTGTATTGACAAGGACTCTTTTATAAAGGAACCTCTAGAGTAGTTTCTTGGAAGCTCTCTCTTTATGGCGTTTCCCCTAAATTGGTTCCTCTTGCCAGTAATAAAAAATCAACCCTTAAAAAATATCATTACAATATAAACATTGACTTCTAATTACAAAGACTTAGTAACTACCAATCAATCGACTGATCACACCCATATTGTAAACTTTAAAAAAAACTAAGATCTCAAACTAGATAATAACTTTTGTAACACTTTTCATTTTACATCATTTATGTGTGGGGCCTTCTCTCCATGTATCTTAATTGTAATCTAATTCTAGCGTTAATTTAATGGAATCTATTTTCTCTCAAACTCTTCTTTCTTTAAAATGGTTTATATTTATACTTTTAATATTCAAAGTTGGAATAATGCCATTGCACTTGATCTCTATATAGTGACTGATAAGATCCATTGTTTATAGTAATGTTTAAATAGGTCAAGTAGTTTTTGACATAATTCAAACTTCTCCAGTAGGGACACCTTGATTGAATTTTACCCATGACCAATGTGAAATTTTGGTTCCCTTAAATATCATTTGCAATACCAAATAGTAAGCCAAATCAGAAATGAGTTACGAATAATAGAGCTCGCTTACACAAGAAAAGCCACAAATCAATACTAGAATCTAAGATATTTTGTCATTTCAATTTACATTAGAAAATATTTCTTATCAAAAACACATTAAGAATATTGTAAAGCAATGCATAATTTATAACTAAAAAAGTGTAATCTTCCTCAACTTTAATTATATCAAAGTCAGATTCCCAAATTAGATTTTTGAAACTTGATTCTCAGATTTTCAAAATAGGTTGTCTTCATCTTCTTTAGTTTTCTTCAATAATTATAAAGATTTATCACCCTCTTTGCTTGAACATGCAAAACATGAAGACCTAGATAGTCTTTTTCTAGGGTAAATATGTAAATACTCGCACAAAGTCAAAGTACATGTTGTGATATTTTCACTCCATTGCCCCATTATAGGTTGACAACCATGGGAAACCTTTTTGCTTGGCAGTTTTGTGGTTTGCCTAGGTAGGTCTTGGCTTACCAATATTTTTGCAAGTCACAGGTAAGAAAACTCAGGCAACATAGAGGTTGGAGGAGGTGAGTGTTAGTATAAATAATTATTATTTACACTTTACTTTAGTTTACTTAGGATGAATTCATTATTTTATTTTTTATTAGGTTAGACACCTAGGATTTTGCATACTCATATGAGTTGTCATGTTGACAAAACATGAGTAAGCAACTCTAATTTAGCACATGGGGTCTACAACACTGGAGTTTACATAATAAACTAAGTTGTCATGTTGACAACACAATTATTTGCACTCTTAGTTAAGCACATGATGTCTACAACATAATTTTATTTGACACACCTTTTTAGACTTATCCTCTCATCATCACACTAACTCCTATGCTTAATGGAGGATAATCCACTCTTGGTGGACATGTGCTTAGTTGTGAGGCTTATCATATTGCTGACTCCTAGACATTCTAAAAGCATTTTGGAGACCTTTATATTTAGGCACTCCTAGTGTACTTGTACATCAATTGAATTTCATATTATTATTCTGATCATACTCTATTGGTGTATTTTGTGCTAGTTGTTGAGCTTCTTGGTCTTGGGTGATTTTTCCCTAAGGAAAATTCTAACATGGTATCAAAGCCATAAGAGCGTCATTTCATATCCATTCGAGACCATTCTTGCTTCACCTCTTGGAGGGCCACCGATTCAAATCTAGAGTGTCACAGTCATTGGGAGTGTCTAGAGCCAAAATAGACCTCACCATTGTGTTCAGAGTACCGATTTAGTGAATTTTGACTATAAATTTTTCTATGTTGGGCAATAGTCAAAATTGAGGCAATTTTTTTGCAAATTGGCACCCAAAGGCTTGATTTGCAGAATTTGGTATGATCAATTATATTTGTGATTTTATTGTTTAAGATTTGTCATTTTATTTTCTCTGCATTTATTGTATTTTTCAGATTATATTTTCAAGTTTTTTTTGGCCTATTAGGCCTGTAGATAATTTATTTTTGTAGGAATTAGGTGATCAAATCCTTGCCCCCATTGTGGAATATTCTCTGCAATTCCCTAATATTCCATTTTAATTAGCAGTTTCAACATTTTTGGCAAATTTCATTATTTCTTGCCACTTCCCAAATCACGACGGGCACCATACAATAATCGACGGCTTTCATATTTGTTTTAAACAACTTGGCGAACTTAGCACCACTCATTGGTGAGCAACATTCAACCGTCTAGTGGCCTTCTTAGGCACTTCAAACACTGCAACTTGTTTTTTTTAAACAACTCTAGGCATGCACATTGAGTGCATGTGGGACTAAAAATCCCACTGCCGAGCAAGCCCTCCTAGCATAGCTTTATCCAACCTGCCGACCATTTACACTCCCGACAAAAATCTGCCAATGCCAGCCATCATTCACAGTAACCACCAGCCCATTCAAAGCTTCCATCGGTAGCAACTTAGTCTTCCCCACCAACAATTTCTCAAAACTCCCCGTCGACTACACTTCCAACCCTTGTCGGCTTCCATCGTCCCACTCAGTGCCATACTGGATAGATTGTACTTGCACAATCCAACTCAGTGCCACGTAGACAGTCCATACCTACACAGTTATCCCTGACACATCACACTGACATCATCTACAATGTCAGACTGTAAAGGACAAATTTTCCATGTCAGCCAGGGAGGTCTTTTTTTGCTGACATCAACTTTTTTATGAGCCTAAATTTGATGGTCGTTTGACCATCAACCATAGGCCATATTGCACTATCATGACAGTCATTTGGATGTCAAATTTAACCTCACATTTTGCTAATCTGACCCCTCTCCATATTCAGTTTTGATTTGATAGTCTGAATTTGGGAGGCCATATCTCAGTCATCTGGACTCCAAATTAGGTGCATTTTTTTCGTTAGGATTTCCTAAATTTTTCAATGGTGCTATTTTTTTTGGTTTTGGTGCATGGATTTGTCAAAAATTGTAGTTTCTGGTGACTATACCTGTCCAATCTTGCATTTTGCAACTTCAAACGCTTCGTATGGGCTCATGTGGACTCCAAATTAGGTTCCATATTTTTTGAAAGTGAATATATTTTTTTCTACTTTCTAGATCTACAATCAGATTATAGGCTTTTGTAGACATAAATTCCACTTTGTAGGATTAGGTCTTTTTTTTGCATTATATTGCTTCAAAATTGTTGTATTTCTGAGCTACATTGTAAAGTTCCAGATTTCAACTCCAAAAGAAGGTTGTAAACAACAAATTAGAAGTCCATTAAGGCCAAAATTGGCAAGTGGCTATTGTAAACGCACTAAGTATAAAGTGCCAAAATCTTTCTTTTGGGGGGGGGGGGATTGGTTTGTTGATTGAGTGAAAGGGGGGTGTTTCTTGGTGTTGTGTTCATCTTTTCTTACTATTACCTTTCATTTCTTACATCATGGGAAATCTTAAGATTCCAAAATTAACACCGCATAACTATGCCACATGGTTTATTAAAAAATGGTGTGAATTGATGCATGAAGAAATTTCTCAATATGTAGATGGTTCCTTTCCTAAACCAATAGGTGATCAAGTATCTAAAAGTGATATCGATGCTTGAATTCAGATAGATAGGAAAGTCCTAAGTGCTCTTAGGTTAGGGGTTGATGAAAAGATCCTCTATCAGATCATGAAGTATGATACATCCAAGGAAACTTGGGATGTCCTTAAAAACCTATATGGTAAAGTGATTGAAGAGGATGTTTACAAAATTGAAGATGAGCTAATCTCCATAAATCCTAAGAACTTTGATTCCATTTAGGATTTTATCATTAAGGTGAAGGAGTTGAGAAAAAAACTTGATGATTGTGGTAGTCCTATCAAAGATGACATGTTGATTTATCTCATTCATAATAAGCTGCCATCTGAGTACTCCATTTTTGTCTCTTCTTTCAACAACACAAAGATTACCTTAGGAGCTTCCTATAATAAAATCACTTTTGATGATTATGCTCAGCTATTAGAGGATGAAAAAACTAAGTTGACAACAATGGGGATTCTCAAGTCTTCAAAGTCAGGCATTGTTGGCTAATAATGAGGGTTCTCAAAATTCAGCTGGTCAAAGTTCAAACATAGGAAAGGGAAAAAAGAAGAAGTGGAAGAATAAAAAAACAAGAGGATAAAAAAAATTCAATACCAACATCAAATCAACAACAAGGCAAGTCTTCCTCAAATACCAACAAAAAGGGGGACACTAATCAGGAGAAGAAAAAGTGTGCCTATTGTAAAAAGATGGGTCATGATGAACATCAATGTTATCACAAACAGATTGATGAGTTGAAGAACATCATGAAGAAACATAATGTTCCACTGCCTAATGCTTATAAAGAGAAAGGATCTTCATCTTCAGATTCTAAGGGAAAAGGGCATGCTTCACTCACAAACACAATTAGTCAGGGAGAATGGGTCATTGACTTAGGTGCCACACATCATATGGGTGCATCAAAGAGAGATTTTTCTTCCATGACACATTCAGAGGTACCACACATCTTTGTAGGGGATGATACTAAAGTGGAAGTTGAAGTTAAAGGTGAAGTTGAGATGGACAATGGAGCATTCAAGGATGTTCTATATGTTCCTAATCTTACCTCCAACCTTCTTTTAGTCTACCAAATGACTCACTATGGAGGTAGAAATAAGGTTGAATTTCTTCCAGACTTAGTAGTAGTGAAAAGCATCAAAGATGACTCTATGATTGCAATAGGTGAAGCCAATCATGATTCAAGGTTTTACACTTTCTCTTCCTTTGTGCCTAAATCAAATGCACAAGCCTTGTTACTACATTCAAATACAGAAAGTAAACTGTGGCATGACAGATTTGGACATCTCAACTATAGATATCTTCAGCAACTTAGCAACAAGAAAATGGTTAATGTCTACCTCAAGTCCAATTTTTAGAAGGTGTTTGTTCAGGTTACTCACTTGGAAAACATCCAAAAAAAATGTATGACAAGGGGAAGTCTTGGAGAGCATAATGTGTTCTTAAATTGGTTCATAGTGATGTGGTAGGCCTATTTCTAGTGCCATCATTTGGCAAGTCTTTCTATGCACTCACCTTCATAGTTGAATACTCTCGGTTTACTTGGGTCTTCTTCATGGATCATAAGAGTGAAGTGTTTGAGAAATTTCTCAGCTTCAAGGCTCAAGTGGAAAAGCAGTTAGAAAAAGCCATCAAAGTTCTTTGAATAGATAATAGGGGGAGCATGTGAACTCAATACTAATAGGCTTTTGTACTCAAGAGGGAATTGACCTTCAACATTCAGTACCATACACGCTACAACAAAAAGGTGTTGTTGCAAGGAAAATATAACTTTCAAAGAGGTGACCACTTGCATGCTACTAAACAAGTCTCTTGATCATGTCTTTTGGGTTGAAGTAATGAATTGTGCTAACTACATCCAAAATAGGAGTCCCCATAAAGCTTTGGATGGTATAACTCCTTTTGAAGCATGGACTAGTAGGAAACCTACCGTTAAGCTCTTTAGAGTCTTTGGTTGTCCAACATGGGCATAAATACCTCCATAGAAATGCAAGGCATTGGAAGCTCAAAGAAATCTTGCATCTTTGTTGGATATGCAAACTCACGTAAAGCCTACAAGTTAGTGGATCTAGAGAGACATGATATATTCTTTGAGAGGAGTATTCACTTTGAAGAAATTTGTCCAAGCTTTACTTCTTCAACTCCTCCTTCTTCCTCCTTCATTAAACAGAGTGATAGTGATGATAGTGACTTGGAAGATGTTTGTCCACGACCCAAACAAAGGTATCAACTAGTTAAGATTGAGGATATACCTTCTACATCTTCTTCCACTAGACCTAGATGGGCTAAGTAGACATTGGATGCAGTAGGACCATTGATGGTAATCCTTTAGATACTAGAAGGACAAGATCACAACACAACTCACTCCCACATGCTTATATTATAGTTGCTTCAGATCCATAATCATTTAAAGAAGCATCAGTTATTATAGAATGGGATAGAGTAATGTAGCAAGAATATAAATCTCTTATGAGAAATGATACATGGGACTGAGTCTTTCTTCCTAAGGGAAGAAAATTGGTTCAGTGTAAGTGGATCTAATGAACCAAGTTCACAGCAGATGGAAGTGTGGATAAACATAAGGCTAGACTGGTTGCAAAAGCTTTCTCTTAGGTACCTGACATTGATTATAGTGATACCTTTGCACCAGTTGCAAAGATGAACTCCATTTGTTTGACACTAGCTATAGCAACAACTCAGAGATGGGTTGTTCATTAGATGGATGTGAGAAGTGCATTCTTGAATGGTGATTGTCATGAGGAGATTTATATAGAGTAGCCATAGGGATTCATCTAGGATTCTACCTTGGTTTGCAAATTGAAAAAGTCTATCTATAGACTTAAAAAAGCTCCAAGAGCTTGGTATGCCAAGATGGATTCTTTCCTTCTCTCTAAAGAGTTCACCAGATGTCATTTCGATCCAAATGTATACATTCTTCAGAGGGATGATTCTCATTTTCTACTTGTGCTTTATGTTGATGACTTGATCATTACAGGGAGCACAACATCCATTATTGATAGTGTCAAGGCTACTTTCTAGTATAGGTTTTCGATGATAGACTTGGGTCTACTATACTATTTCCTTGGTATCAAGATACATCAATCTTCATCAAGGATCATATTATCACAACCCAAGTGTGCTCTTGATCTACTTGTTCAGTTTTGCATGAGTGACTACAAGGCTATACCTACTCTCTTTCTTTCAAGTGTTAAGTTAGAAACAAAGTGTTCTACTCCACTTGTTGATGTGACTTTGTATAGATATTTGGTTGGAAGTCTCATCTACTTGACCCATACACAACCTAACATCTCATTTGTAGTTGGCATGGTTTCTTGCTTCATGCAAGAGCCACATGAACTTCATTAGAAGGTAGCCAAATGAATCTTATACTATATCCAGGTTACACATACACATGGGATACACTATGAAATTGGTACAAGACTTCAGTTAGTGGGATATACAGAATCAGACTATGCAGGGGACCTTGATTCTCACAAGTCTACTTCAAAATACATGTTTCATTTTGGTTCCAGCTCCATTTGTTGGTAGAGTAAAAAGCAAAGCTCCATTTCTCTTTCATTGACTGAGGCTGAGTATCAAGGATCTATGACTGCGGCGACAAAAGCTATTTGGTTGTAGTAGATTCTGAAGGAGTTTGGTTTTGATCTACCTTGACCCATAGTCATCCATTGTGATAATCAAAGTGCTATTGAGATCTCAAAACATCCAGTGCACCAAACATATTGAGGTTCATATGCACTACATCAAAGAGCTGATTCATGAGCAGGTCATTGCATTGTAGTATTGTCCTAGGGAGCAACATATAATTGACATCTTCACTAAGCCCTTCACGTAGGTCAAGTAACTTCATTTGCGAGATCTCTTGGGGGTGAGTGATTTTTCATCAGGGGGGTCACATGACTCTTCTCTTCTATATTACACATTTCTCTCTTTTTGGGGGAGATATTTTCTCTTGAGGTTTTCCCTCTTTCTCTATTTTCAAAGAGATTTTATTGCATTTTCTTGCATTGCATTATGTGTACAACGTTGCATATTTACTTGGGTACCTAACATGGCCTAGTAGCCGGGACCCATTATGCATTTCATCATAGCTTTTGTGAGCTTAAGTGCATTCCCCTAAGTTGCACTTAAGGGGGGGTGTTAGTGCAAAAAATTATTATTTACACTTTACTTAAGTTTACTTATGATAAATGCATTATTTTATTATTTATTAGGTTAGATACCTAGGAGTTTGCGTACTCATATGAGTTTTCATGTTGACAACATAGGAGTAAGCAACTCTAATTTAGCACATGGTGTCTACAACACTGTAGTTTGCATAATTAACTGAGTTGTCATGTTGACAACATAGTTATTCACACTCTTAATTAAGCACATGGTGTCTACAACATAATTTTATGTGACACACCTTTGTAGGCTTATCCTCTCATCATCACACTAACTCCTATGCGTAATGGAGGATAATCCACTCTTGGTGGACATGTTCTTAGTTGTGAGGCTTATCATATTGCTAACTCCTAGACATTGTAGAAGCATTTTAGAGGCCTTTATATTCAGGCACTCCTAGTGTACTTGTACGTCAATTGAATTTCATATTGTTATTTTGATCATACTCTATTGGTCTATTTTGTGCTAGTTATTGAGCTTCTTGGTCTTGGGTGATTTTTCCCTAAGGCAAATTCTTACAGTGAGAAGTAAAGCATTTGAGCATTAAAAGAATGAAAGTATAAGGATTCTCTCAATCAACAAGTCAAACTCCCAACACCTATGGAATACTGATCACCTTGTCTCCATCATTCTCACAACATGCAAACTTTAGACCTTCATCTTTAAGAAAATCAGTGCAAGCTCATGCTCACAACCAATGCTTAGATGATAACTTTGAGAAACCATAGGTAGTTGGACATTAGATGGTGAGTATGAATCCTAGTTGCACATGGAAATAATAAAGTACTATGTCGAGGAAGGGAATGAGGATTGGAATGAGTGTGAAGAAGTGAATCACTCTCATGAAGTACATAGATTAGAGAAGAAAAATATTCTTTTGAAAGAGTACGCCAAAAAAATCAATGAAACCTATGTTGCATCCCTTTGGTATTTGTTTGCAATCGAGAGGAAAGTTCTAGCAAGCTATTAAACTTGTGACATTGGAGAATAGGAACTCATGTAAGAGGATCAAAGAAAAGACATGGAGGAATTCACAATTGAATTATATTGTTGTGAGGCTGCAATAGAGTGAAGATCAAGGTATGATGATATGAAATTAGTTTAAGGGTCACTTCAAAAAGAAGAATTCAATCCAATGAACAAGAAGACTGCCAAAAGCTAGTTAAGTCTAACAAAATTTAAGCATCTACCTAAAACAAAAGAACTATTTGAGACTAAGAGCACAAATAGTCAAATGACCTATTGACTAAAACTTTTAATATCATGATCATTTTCATCTTAATCTATTACTACTAAACCTAATAAAAAGAAGCCATAAAGCACCTAGAGCATACCAACAAAAAAAGTCATAAAGCGTGAGAAAATTAATTAGTATCTATGTGTGCAATAGTCATAGTCAATAAATGAAGAATAAAGAGATAATCATATGGTTGTTAACAATTTTTTGAGGTGATGCATAAAAATGGTAGTAGAAGATCAAAAGGATATGGTTACATGAAATTAGTCTAAGGGCAGCTTCAAAAGGAATAACTCAATCCAATGAACAAGAAAACAATGTCAAAAGCTATTCAAAGCCTAATAGCTTAAGCATCTAACTAGAATGAAAATATTGTTATAGATGTATTAAGACCACAATGAAATTAAGTGTGATAGACTTAATTTTCTATGATAGTTTACACATCTACCTAAATGAAAGACCTTTTATAGATGACACATTAAGAGCATTGTTAGTGAATGATGTTTTGCATGACATATTTAATACTATGACCATTTGTTGCTTAATCTATTTAGACTCTGATTATTGGATCTAAAAAATTCTTAAAGCAACTAGAGCATGTCAGCAAGAGAAATCATTAAGCATGAAAGAATTAATTTTTATGTATGTGCTATAAAAGTCATAGTTGATAAATAAAGAGATAGTCCCATGACTATCAACAACTTTTTGAAGTTATACATAATAGTTGTAGTCGAAGATCAAAAGGGAGGGAAACTTGGAAAGGAAGAGTTCAATCCAATGTAGAAGAAGACAACCAGAAGATAATCAAACTCATAATTTAAGCATCTCCCTATAATAAAAGTATTACTGTAGATATATTAAGAGATGAATTAGTAAATGAACTTTAACTTGAAACATTTAATACCATGACCATTTGCTTCTTAATCCATTCAGAATGTAATAACCTTCTGAACCTTATAAAAATACAACAAACATTATTCAATCATAATGAACAAGTAAAGAGTAAAGTGATAGTCATATGGATGTTGACAGCTTTTTCGAGTGATGCATAACAATGGTGGTAGAAGATAAAAAAGGTATGATGATATGAAATTAGTTTAAGGTCAGCTTCAAAAAGAAGAATTCAATCCAATGAACAAGAGACTACCAAAAGCTAGTTAAGTTTGACAAAATTTAAGCATCTACCTAAAACAAAAGGACTTTTTGAGAGTAAGAGCACAAATAGTCAAATGAATTCTATGAAAAATCATCTTCTCTGATGAATTCTATTGTGTTTGATTCAATTATTGTGACAACCATATTTTTTAACATCTATATATGAGCTTCATTGATGTAGTTGTTTAGGTTAAGTAATTTGTGAGGACATATTGTAATGATATAGAGGGAATCATTTCAGTAATAACTTTCTTTTAGCATTTTCTAAAGTTCATGATATGTTATGAAGAGTCTGAGAATTCCCCTTCATGGTCTTAAGGTAATTGAGCTTAATTCTTAGGTTTTGCAAGCAAATTGTAATAGATCTTCTATCTAACACTTGAGAAGGTCTCTCAACTCTTGGATATATGCATGTATTAGTAGACAATATTTTGATTTCTCATGAAATATCTAACAATATTTTTCTATCATGTTTAAATGTTGTCCAAAATAGGTCCATGTACCATTTGGAATGGTAAGTGTATGGAAGTAAGCTAATTTTCAAACAAACTATCACAAATAATTAGCCAAAATAAATCACAAATTAAAAATTTGGCATACTTATAAACAAAGCATGTGGTTTAAATGCATTGTAGGAATAAATACCTTGTATGGTGCATTTCTTGTGCTCACTACATCATTTTCATTGAAATTTGGAACTACATGCAACTCTAGCAAAGAACATACAATTTCACTCAATTATTTTTTGAACTCTGAATCCTTGAATTCATTATTAGTTACAAGAAGTTTGGATGACGCAACATCCAGTTGTATAATACAAAGACATACTTTAATTTGTGTAACATATTGAAATAAATACTCTTTCCTATTTATCTCCTAAGACAATATATTGAGCATAAGAAATATGGAAATCATAAATAAGATTAAGGCTATTGTAAGCTTGACTAAATAGACTGTCATACCAAGCCATGAGACCACTTTTCCCAACAACAACACATGGTTTTCCATCAAGTTCCACCCATGGCTTTTGGAGATCTACCAAACTGTTCAATATAGTAGACATCAATGTCAATATAATAGAGTATTATTAAGTCATGGATAACAAGGATGCAAACACAACCGCATTAAATATGAATATGAGAATTATATAGGAAAAAAAAGCATGCTGAACAACGTCAACCATGCATTTCAACACACATTCAAGCATTTTTCTAAACATGTAAGAAGAGTTATTGCACTATTGATCAAAACACTATTTCAACCAAGTAAATACACTTTGATCCATGTCACAAACAATATCACTCTCTCTTGATAAGTTATCTAATCTTATTTGAATAAAAGAGTTCTAAGATTTGGTTTTAAATTCTATGCACTATTTTTTTGAGGTGATTGTAGAGCATTATAAACAAATACCTTTGTAGGAAATTTCTCCCCTCTTTCCTTAGTGATGTGCTAAACATCCATAAGAAACTTGCCACACTGTTCATAGAGAGCAAAAAAATAGTCAAGCCTGTTCTTTTTTCCTCTTACAAGTTCTCCTAGTTCAGTTATAATAAAAGGGTGTTCTCTTTTCCTATCTTTACCATCTTCTCTAGACTCTTTTGAGTGCTTGTTCCTCTTCTTTTTGCAAGATTTGAGTTGCCGATCACTGTAATAGTTGTTATTACTAGGTAGTTTCATTAACCCACTCACTATAGTACTCAAGTGACTAGTATTTTGGGGCAGCATCACATGATCATTTCTCATATTCAATTTCAATGGATAGTTATTCTATGAAAGATTCGTAGTGTTATCTCCATTAGGTCCTTCCACTAATAGACCTATATCAACAACCCAACTAAGTTATCATCATGATCTAATAGACCCTTATAATCCATATGTAGTCCTTGTCTTCACCAAATATTAGAAATAACCAATAAATCAAAGAATACATTTATATAGAAATGATGAATCTTAGAAGCTATTGAATCTCACCCCCTTTGCCACTAATCATTTTTCATGTCACATATGTATCAGATTTAATTACCAGAGTGTATTAGATTTCCATAATCTATACTTGATAATTGTTTTCTTATCCTCAATAGACTGTGAGATAGTTTTTAGTATCAATGCTGATCATAGTACATGATTCATAATTAGAATGCCTTTTCTCATGACGTATAAGACATCTTGAAGTATGATCTGAAATGTCAATGCTAAAAACTATCACCAAACTGATCCTAGAAGAGAAAATTACCATATTTGACACTATCAGAGAAGACAAGTTTTAAAACCCATTAAAGAGTTGAAGCATAAAAAACAATTGTGTCTTTAAAAATGATGCAACGTTGGTACTCAGAATAATATGAACAATGAAACAATTCTCATTTCTCATTTTAATTGAAGAGTGATTTTAAGAAACTGTTTCTACACAAAGGTATATATAATGCTATAAGTATTTACTATTTTTATAGTGTTAGCGGATACCTACTAATATGATCTAAATAATGTGACTTTGTAAGGAGGATATCTAGAGGCAAACATGAGGAAAATATAGACTTTAGAGTATGAAATAGTGTTCTCAGAAGAACAAACTACATCTATCATGTGCAACTCTATAATTGATTAATTTCTCAAGAACACGTATGTCCCCCAAAGGAAAACAAGCACAAAATAGAGTTAGAAAGCATCTATATGTGCACACAAAAACCAAGTATAATGATAACTCTTTCATTCAAACATATGTAGCAATGGATAGGCACAAATTATCTTCTTGAGACAATATGTGTAAGGAATTCTCATCACTTTTGCATTATTTTCCATCCATGATAGAAAATAGTTCCATATTCTTCTTCCTCTCTACTTCATCAAGCCTTCTCCTTTCTACCCTAATTGCAGATTTAATGCCATAGTTCTCTCCAACAAGAAGATCAAGGTTGTATATTTTAGCCATGATCCTAACAATGTCATCTTGCTCTTGCTTAGTCAGATTGACCAACATGTTGGCAGTGAAACCCATCTCAACCATCTTGCTCAATGTTATGCATCTCAATTGATCAACTTTTCCTAAGGATTCAATGATAACTTGTTGTTAATCAATCTCCACTAGAATTGAGAGTTGACAAAAAACTATAAATATAATTTCTTTTGATAATAGATGGGTTGGATTTTTTTTTATGTGAAATGCTCTTTTGTTGTAGAGACAATAATAGAAGTATTTGATACCATTTATTTACTATTCCATGCATATGTTAGTTTGTGTATTTCTTACGGGTTAGATTAGAAAGTTGAAGACAAGTAGATCTTTGTTTCTATTTTTGATTTAACGAATTGACAAAGTAATCAGAGAATTACTAAGTTAGAAGGAATATTTCTATCATGACTTCATATCATTTCATCCTAAAAGTTTTCATAACTAAATAATCAATTACATGGAATCATAAGATGTGTGATTTTTTGGAGTTGATCTCATTTCAAGACCAACCCATTGCCTGAGTTATTCCTTCCTAGGTCTAACTTGGTTTACCTCTTCTTTTTACTAGTCAAGAACACACCATAGTAGGATCAAAAACAAAAAAATTCTTTGAAAATAACCTACAAGGGAGTTGTACCTATAATTTAGAGGGAAATTAGTTATCAAGTAACATTTTCCCAACTGTTATACTCAATTGTTCTTCAAACATTTGGGCATTTTGAGAGTTATTAAAGAAAGAACAATTTGTTTACCAACACGATGGTAATATGTTTGGTATGCTTGGAAGTAGTCTAGTTATAGATTTTGGTAATAAGAATATATTAACACCTCCTCCTTGCATCAAATGTCAAGGCAAGTTAAAAAGTGGTTACAAAAAAAAAGTGTTTCTTTTACCAAAAATTATGTCTCTTTAAGAGATTGTAACTTTACTTTCCGAGTCTTGAGTCTAATTTTTTTTGGGTTTTCCATCTCCAAGAGTGTAATACAAGACATTGTTACTAAGTTCCTTAATAAAATTTATTGAAAGGAAGAATTGCATTTGCAATGCTAATTAGTTAGTTTCCTAGCTCTCACAAGCATCCGAATATTAAAATTTTGTGCTTGGAAAAAAAGTGATTTCTCAACAGAAATAAAAATATTACCTAAGTTTTCTTGTATGTATGAAGTTGGTATATAAGCCAATACATTGCATATACAACCTCAATCCACAAGCAGAAAATGCTCGCCTAGTTTCCTGCAAGAAGGCTAGTGTAAGCATGTTTTGGACATGATTTTATTTTTTAACAAAAATATTGCCAGTTTTAAATTTAATGTTGTAATGAGTTCAATGCTATAATGAATCCTAGAGAAAAATAGTGGAGACTAACTAAATAATCTCAATAACAATTAATTTCAATATACTATCTTGACCCATATCCTCCCTCATTCTAGTTCAAACCACTTTGCAGTTTAGATGAATATCATTAAGGATCCATTCCCAAAACAATGTCCTTTCAAGTTTGAAAAAAATGTGGGTGAGGGATGAAAACCTAATAAATACAATAGAACAATAGTTGAAGGAAGTAGAGGTATCAGGATCAAAATTATATTGCTTGGTAACTAAGCTAAAGATGATCAAGAATAAATTTCTACTTTGGTAATAGTTTTGAAGTAAAAGAAAAAATAGAGTGGGAAATTGAGGAGCCTAAAAGGGTAGTGACTAATAAAGGAATGGACATGAAACTCTATCTCAAAGAAAATAAACTATTAGTTGGTTAGGAAGATATCCTTTGTATGTTAGTTTGAGCTTCACTTAGTTTTGAGAATACTTTAATATTCTCTACTTAACAAGGAAAACCACGTGAAGGTGGAAGCTCATCTGGCCTCACCCCCCTCCCCCTAACATCAATCTAAATTTCCCATTATCATCTAATTACATACTTCATTCATTCATTCATCCATTTATGACCTATAGCATTCAATCAATACAATCACATAACATTCATTAATACACAATACTAATCAAGACTTCATTAACACATAACAATATTCATTAATGTGAAATAAAAATCAATATTAATATGTAACATTCATAGATAATTACTTAAAACAATGTTCTTTCATTATCCAACAAAGTTTATCAAAGAGAATTTAAAAAAAATCATTTCTTCTTTTTGTTTTTCTTAGCTCTCTTAAGAAAAAGGCTGATAGGAGCATCAATATCTTCCTCATTCTCCTCCTCTTGTGGCACATGTAATGTCAAATCATGATGCCTCCTCCTATTTTGAGGAGAATGAGGTTGCTACAATAAAGGGGGCTTTGTTGCAAGAACAAGTAAATGGGTTAACTTGGCGTACTCTTTTTCTTTTTTTAAGTATTAAAAGTATTTAATTAACCAGCACAACATAACATGCATTTTTCTTACATGACAATGCCACATCATGTACATTAAAATTTTGATCCACCGCCATGTCAACATGCTGAACACTTGGAACATGCTCCAATCCTTTACCATGATGTTCAACATGCTCTAAAATATTCAAAAAAAGGTTACATGTCAAATTGCAATTGAAGATGTTAATTTGTATTCATAATTGTGCAATTAATTTCCAATAGAAAATTAATACCTTCACCACTATGATGCACATCATGACCTTTATCACATGCAAGTTTTGTGATAGGATATGAAGGTTGTAGTGAAATGTTATGTACATTGTTATACAGTCAATTTATGTTCAAAACTAACACCAAAAAAGAAATTTCTCAAATATTCAATTTGATTTACTTTTCATTTGACCAATTTACATGTGTCTCATTTGGTGCACCATATTCTTGGGTATGGCTTTGAGATTCTTGTTGTAGGCATGCAACCATGACATTATAGCTTTCCTTCAAGGAAATTTTTTTATCTTCATCCATGGGCTCTACATTGAATTCCATGCCCTATATTTTTTCCTTAATATAGTCAGTTTTGCATGTATGATTTGATTAAAAAAAAATGTTTGCAACATTATATTATTTTTTTAATATGAAATTCCATTGCTACTACTTATAAGTCGAGATTGAAGTTTCATATAGCCACCCTTTTCTATTGTCTCTTTTGTAGCCACTGATGTGTTCTGTAGTCTATGAACAATTTGAAACACGTTAGATTATATATTTACAAAGATCACTAATTAATGCATGATTACGTTCTACTTAATAATATCATGACACACCTTCTTTTTCCCTCTTCTAGTTCATTTGCTTTATCATGTAACCTTTTCTTTTTTGCATCTTATATTATTTCATTCCACTCCATCGGTAGACTCATAAGAGGATGGTCATACTTTGGGTTCTCCTTTAGACCACTTCTATAGTGGTCCTTTATAGTCTTTATATATTTTTATGCTCTTTTGAGAAGTAGGGAAGTGTCAATTTTTTTTTTCTCCCAAAAGGATCCTCAAAAGATGTAATGAGCTATTTTAAAAAAAAATTATGACCCTGGTCATTCTATCTTTAAAAAAATTTAATTAATTTGTTAGATCAATAACTTTAATATAGTACAATAAATGAAAGAAAAGAAAAATATTGTAGTAACCATATCAAACTACATACCTTTTACATACGGTGGGTCCAAATAGCCTCAATGTCATATCAAAATGATGATCAAAGAAAATGTTATTTCCTACAAAAATATCATGGGATTATCAGTCCAAAATGAGTTATGTATAAGTAAACTTCAATTACATTGTAAATAATAACAATTTTAAAGCATCTAGAAGATTCTGTAATTTTAATGGAAACATAGTTTTCTTGTTTAACAACAATGTCCCTGCAAATGAACTAGTACTAGTCACATAGGCTACTCCAGGAAATGGATCAACTTCAATAGTATTGGTATCTATTGCTCTATCAACTTAAGGTCTATCTATTAGTGCACAAAATAGGTACATGAGTATAAAATCCACCCAACAAAAAAAATAATGCATGATTATCACATTACAAAACATAGCAAAAAAAGGTTTTACCAGTTGTACTTGGCATAGTCGAGGATGTTTTCATGCTCCTTATTGCCAACAATGCACTCAACAATATTAGAGCGATGACCGAAGGAGGCATCCATGCTTCATCATGAGCTGAAGAATACAATATTGTTAGTAAAGACATTTGCAATGGATAAATATCAAATGGTATACTAGCTAGAAGCATCCAAAAATAAAAGTTAAGTGTTATAATGTTGATGAAAACAAACAATGTTGCACCATTTTCACTTTCAAAATTAGATGTCCTATTTCAACACTGAGTCGGACAAGCTAAAAAATCAAACAAACATACCCGTAATAGTCATAAGGTTACTAATACAAACACAAGGACCAAGTTAGGTAAAATGACAAGTGAAATCCATGCCATTCTTCTCTACATACCGTTCATTTGTGAAATGGCTATAAATTTCTTACACACTCAATTTAAACATTTCTTGTATCTTCTTAGTACATAACAAATGCTTAAGTGAATGATAAATTACTAATTACCCAATATTATAAGATTCACTTTTAACAGTCATATTTCATTTGAATACAATAAGCATAGAATTAATCATTTATTTAAATAGGATGAAGAAGGAAAAATAGGTTAATCTGTGGTGTAATCTTGTTGTTAATCTATCAAAAAAGGGACCGAATGTACTAGTTAGTAGTAGAGAAAACATAAAATTAACATCAATTTGTTTTTCACTACATTCAAAATGGTCCACCTACTAATGCCAACACACATAATTGACCTTGCTTGTGCAGGTAACTTTCGAAACACATTAGTGCATTAAATAAATTTTGTTTGTCTTAGTATATTGTTGGTACCTACCTCTAATGTTACTTTTATATAAGAATTTTAAACTTTTATGAGACGTCTTATACTTCTAATATTACTTCTATATTAGAATTACAAACTTTTATGAGACATCTTAAAGCTCTATTTCTTTACTTATGGTCACTTAAAATATTGCTGAAAGCATATTATATATATATTCAAATTCTAAGGAATTCACATTTAGGTCACTTGGTTGACTCTATTAATTTTAACTTTAAATGAATTATTTTATTAAAATTAATAGAATAGGTGAAGGGGTATTTGTTAAGATATTGGGTGTTGCACACATTGCATAATATTTTTATATTATATTATTTTATATTATTATGTAATATTGCATCTAGATGGACGTGCAACATGTAAAGACTCCCATGGGATATACTTGATGAGTTGAATTGTACCATTGTGATAATATTTCACATAACTATTTAATATTAGGGAAAAGAATTAAAATTTCAATATTAAATGTAGGGTCAAGGAGTTAGGTAGCACATGGTTTATGTAATACCACGTGGTGATTTTGTGGGACTTGCTACTATATAAGCAGCCACAAGGATTGTTATTGTATGAGAGAGATTAAGAAGGCAAAGAAGCAAAAATCAAGTGGGACAAGGCTTAATAGGTTAGCCAAGGGAGCATTTGTGAAAGTTGGAAGCATGGCATGGGATGTATGGATTCATGCTTATTGACATAGATTGCTTGGTAGTGGTTATGGCTTTGAAGGCTTCCATGGTTGTATTGCAATGATATTTTTTGTTGAATAATACATGGTGATGGATGCTTTTGGAGGCTGGGTTTTTCCCTTTATGAGGGTTTCCCAGGGTATATCTTGTGTTACAATTTTTGTGAGTATGTTGTCTATTCTCTTGCATGTGAATTTTAATTGTATGTTTATTTCAGATCTATTATGGGTTATGTGGAAATAGTTATATTCTTTTTTGCAAGTTTCCTTACAAGTGGTATCAGAGCTATGGTTTTATTATTATAACCCTAGATTGAATTCATGGGAATGCATGAGAGGATAAAAGAGAGGGAAAGATATATGAGTTATTTATTGTAGATCTGAGGGTTTTGGGTTTGCTATTATGATGGGATATTAAAAGATTTTGGACATGTGAAGTTGTTGGACAAAAAGATTTTTTGGATGTTTCATTTAAATGAGGGTTTTAGGGGGTAGCTTGCAGAAATGACCTCTTGGGTAAAAGAAAACCTCACCATTGGATTCGGGTTGACGTTTCCATAAATTTTGATACATAATTTTCTCTAATTTGGCCATGTTCAAAGGAAATGAAAGATTTTTTTAGTTTCAACCCGTGATGGTCATCAAATTTAATCCCGTTAGAATTTTTGTCACAAAAATTTTTTGCAATGAAAATGGTAAAAAGACTATCTTAGTAAAATGACCATAACTTTCTCTCAGGATATTAGATTTTAGACTTCGTATAGGTGTTGGAAAGATAATTCAGATCAATACAACTTGGTGTAGATTTGGTTCAATGATTTTGAAACTTTTTTAAGTTTTAAGAGCCCAAAAGTCAGATGTTATTTATTATGAGCACAAATTAGGGCATAACTTGGGCATACAGAGTTAGATTTTGGACTTCGAGTAGTTAAGGAAAAGCTCTTGGAGAGCTCTACACATTAGTTTATATTTGGTGCATGTTTGGCATGGTTTATTTAGTGATATATTAATCTGAATAGTTTATGGTATATATTGACTATGGTAACATTGTAAGTTTATGACATTGTATGTTTGGAGATTTAAGATTTGATGTCATTGTATACTTAGTTCATATTTTAGATTGCTCTCACAGGGATATAGTTATCAGTATTTGATTTGGATATGTATGATGACTTGTTGGGTCTACAAGTTGTGCAGTGTTGTAGGTGGTCTATACTTATAGGTTGTATTTATAGCTTGATTATGGGTTTTCTTTATCCATTGATATTTTATTATTGGTGCATATTCAGATTGGTAGCTTGGATTTGGGTTGTCTATGACCTAAGTCACATGATTTTCTAATTTTTCTTCATGTAGAAGGGATGAGATGTTGTTACCAAGTATAGTCATGGTGGAGGATTGTGGTTGACTATTTTATATTGGTAGGTTGGACATATTGAGAGTCAGATGCTCAGTTTAGGGATATGGTCATGGTGCCATAGATTTTGGCATGACATGATTGGATATACAGGTACATCCTTGATGTTCATTAGCTTAGATTCCTAATTTGATTATGGTGGTATATCTTCTTGGTTGAGGATCATGGTTATTTAGTTTCTTTTGAGGAGGTCATGATGTGCACTTTGAGTTCTTTGATGGTTTGATGCCTTAGTTGATTCTCATGGTTAGAGGATGATTTTTCATTATGATTTCATGGATAGCTTGGATACATGGTTTAGTGGGAGCTTGTGATAGTGATGAGGTGACAATGTAGGATTAGTTCCTAGTTTGGTTTATATCTTCTTGGTTTGGAGATCTTGGTTTCACTTTGTACTTACACTTTGGTTTTGTGAGTGTAGACCTAGAGGATCTTCATGTAGGAGATGGATTTTATGATGCCATAGGTGACTTAGTACCATGGTTGAGTGGGAGTTTTTGGCATTGATATACTTATTGAGTGTTTGTAGATGTTGGAGATTTGTTTTAGATCCTATTTCTGTAGAAGCACCTTTCACATTTACATAGTGCACTTATTTTCTTCATGGTATGTGGAGATAATTTTCTTCATGGTATCTAGAGATGGTTGCATCCTGAGGACTAATAGGGTTCTTGGTAAAAGTGTGGTTTATGCTTTCATTTGACATGTTATCCTTGGCGTGAGGATGATTTTATTGTTATGTCATGATATGCTCTTGATACACATTTAGTGTTTTGACATATTATACTATGTTCATATGGAGCATGTTATCTCTTTGGTTGGGATGGTTAGATCATGTTGTCATGTTTATGTTCTTGAGGCCATGTTTGAAACTTTGACAATGATCTTGGTTTCGTTTCTTGGTATTGAGTACATTGATCATAAGTTGGATACTTCATGATATTGCTATGTTGCATTTAAAGTTGGCATGAATTGATTGGTTATAGGTGCTCATGGATACTTAGAGATGGCAGTGATGCTGATTTCTCTTGGATTATAGAAGTATTTGTTGGGAAAGTTATTGGTTTCAACAGGAATTCCAAGGGACATTCACCTAATATGAAATTGAGAGGAGATTGTTCTTATATGAGTCTTGTTTGGAGTCTTGGATATCTTGATTAGCATTCTCATTCCCCACTCTTGGTCTACTCGGCAGTTTTCTACTTAAGAGGAATAGGCCATTGTTTCTCTTAGGTGCATTATATTTTATGCTTATCTTTCATGGATATCAATCTTGAGCTATGGTACATGAGTTAGTTCAGGAGGGTTCATTTGAGAAATTTTTTAACATTAGTTATCTCCATTTTCATATGTTGTTATGATGCTTGAGTTTGGGAAATGGTTTTATATTGGGCATATTCCTTAGATTAGGAATGGTTTATGAGTTTGATCTTCTTGTGAGAGGCTTACATCCATGATTAGTTATATGGTATGGTTTAAGTATTGTTGAGGCTTCTTGTTGGGTTTTATCTAGGAGATCATACTTGCATAGTTTACATCTAGAGGTGTGTGTAGAAGGACATGATACAGGTTATGATTTGCATCATTTCTCTTTGTTCCTAGTTATCTTCTTGGATGTTTGGTTTCACTTAGATTGGATTTTAGATTGGTTAGAGATTGTGATCACTAGTTCATGCTCATGTATGTCATGTGAGAGATGACATGGTTATTCCGTTATATCTTTCCTCTTTTGGTTGTGGAGAGCTTGGGAGACTGTTGGAGACTTGTTATGAGAGGTTTTGTTGTAGGTTATTGGTTTATATATTGTGGATGTCCTTGGTACTACATGGATTCACTTATTTAAGATGTTGTAAGTGGATTGGTTATAGATTTGAAATTATCTTTTGTAGTGGGAGCTTCTTGGGATATATGTGGCAGGTAATGCTTTTGAGGCTTGTGATTGCAAGTTTTAGAATGGATATGTTGATGATGTGAGATTCACTTGGTATACCTTTGGAGGTATTGATAGTTGGATGGGTTTGACACTTGCTGTGGGTGTTATTTTAGCTATGGATATTTTGACAACTATAGATACATGTGATTACCTTTTAGATCATGTTTTTTTTATCTTGGAATTTCAATTGGTACAAGATTTTATGATCTTCTAATGCGACAGGTTGGGTGGCTTTCTCTTTGGATGACACATATGTATGTTCGATGGCAGTGGCATAATAGGAGGTGAGATCATTCATGTTTGAGATGTTGGATACTTTGACTTTGTTGTAGGTACCTAGATGGAGTACATGGTTTACTTTGATCCATGATGGTGGATGTGCTAGGAGGGACTATTCCCTTGTTCATTTATGTGGCTATAGATTGACCCTATGTAATCTATACAAGTCGAAGATTGTTGAGATATTGGATGTTGCACACATTACATAATATTGTTCTATTGTATTATTTTATTTTATTATGTAATGTTGCATCTAAATGGACATGCAACATGTAAAGACTCCCATGGGATATACTTGATGAGTTGTATTGTAACATTGTGATAATATTTCACATAACTATCTAATATTGGGGAAAAGAATTAAAATTCTAATATTAAATGTGGGGTCAAGGGGTTAGGTAGCACATGGTTTTAGCACATGGTTTATGTAATACCACTTGGTAGTTTTGTGAGACTTGGTACTATATAAGTAGCCACAAGGGTAGTTGTTGTATGAGAGAAAAGAAGAAGGCAAAAAGTCAAGAGTCGAGTGGGACAATTCTTGACAAGTTAGCCAAGGGAGCATTTATGAAAGTTGGAAGCATGACATGGGATGTGTGGATTCATGCTTTTTTACATAGATTTCTTGGTAATGACTATGGATTTGAAGGCTTCCATGGTTGTATTGCAATGGTATTTTTGTTGAATAATACATGGCGAGGATGCTTTTAGAGGCTGGGTTTTTTCCCTCAATGAGGGTTTTCCATGGTATATATTGTGTCACAATTTTTGTGAGTATGTTGTCTATTCTCTTGCATATGAATTTTAATTACATCTTTATTTTAGATCTATTATAGGTTATGTGGAAATGGTTATATTCTTTCTTGCGAGTTTTCGTACTATATTTTTCAAAAAAAACATTGATTGTTCTTGCTACAACAATCTAGATGTATCTAGAATTGGTTAAGATGTGTACATTATTCTTGAGACTATTGAAGAATATTCTAAAGAGGGTTGAAAGAAGATAATATGTGATATGATATAAATTTCACTAGTCTGACATCTGTTTTAAAACAGTGAGAGTTTTCAATCAGTGAATTCTAAATTAAGATAATTATATCCTTTCAAAAAAGGAGGATTTAGATAGTGATGCTTTAATCCTCTTTTTATCACATGTGAATCTTGTGTTGCCGCATTTTAAGAAATCAAACATACCATGAATTAATAGCCATGAATGTCTAATTAAATACCAGACTTTTCTAGGAACTAGAATGTGCAAGGCATATTACAATGTATGGAAACCCTATGTCTAATTTAGTAGATTACCATTGATTTAACTAGTGTAATCTTGCTATTACATGGATCTATTAATAGTAAATTAGTTCTTAGTTGAACTCATTGGTCATAAAACTCTCACCTTTCATAGTCAAGCACAATATAAACTAATTCAAATATAGAACCAATTATGGAATAACACTCAGTCATAATTGAATTTTCCTTAAATAAACTCAACAGTGTAATAATATTGTAATATGTTGTCAAGAGAAAGTGTTACACAAAGATTGTGTGCTACAACCCTCACCATGTTCACCACGCAGTCTCATAGGTGTCACAAATTTCTATAGAAGAATGCATAATATTTTAGATCATGATCCATAAGATACTATAAAATATAAACATCTATTATTGCTTGAGATTAATTACTACTTACCTTCGAAGATTTGACTCTACATATCAATTCTTCTTTCAATGCTTCTATCTCCTCGCTTGTGTCACCCTTGAGGATAATGTTAAAAATTTCATTACTATATCTTTGTATGAGTTGGTGGGTCATGAATATTGGGTCAAAACAAAGGGAAATATCATCTAGAAATGACACTCATTTTACATCACATTTGATTTGCTATTATTTTAGCTTTTCCCTATCAATAAGTATCAAGTTGTGACATCAATACCATCAAAATTCCATCAATATAACTCTAAAGCCATAAAGAAAAGAACATAATAATATGGCATTTGTTTCTAAATAATTTGAAAAATTATAATAATTAAGGTTTACCTTCGTCGAAGAAGGTGTGTGAGATGGTGCATCCCCTCCTGTGGATGGTGTTCTATCAATGTCACCTTGTGAAAAAGATTAGTAATTCTTAGTAATCAACAACAAAATGAAAGTAATAGACTTACCAAAAAATATTATTAATAAAACAATAGATCATATATTGCAGTTAATATTAATTGGAGGTAATTGGTTTAAATGTTATACTTACCAGTCCTATGATAGGGAATTTTTTTATATCTACACAATTCAAATTGTAATATGACAAAACCTCTTCCCCCACATTTATTGATTTTATCACACATACAAATATATGATTTCCCTCATGTGCCTCGAATATACAATTCGTCCACTTATTAGTTGACATAGGTTGAGAACTATTTATAGATCTTGTAATATTCCCTTTTTTCTTTTGGCCTTCCATCAATATACATAGAAAATGTTTTACTTTGATTATTTTCTTTACATTGTATATAATTTGGTGACAATGCATATGTACGCATACTTTTTTTATATTGCACAATCTGCATCCAATTTTTGTAATTGTAAAAAGGTACTACATACTCCATCAATTCAAAATTTTTATTGTAACAAACATTAATGCCATCCATGGAAAATAGGCCCAAACCATGTAATAAAGATGGAGCTATGCAATATATCCTTTCATTAATAGAAAAATCAGTGTTAACTAGAGGTAGTTCGTTGGGTACCCATTCTTTCTAAAGATGTGTGTACCTTAAGGGAACCTTCCTATCACCTTCATTATCATTATCATAAGAACATGACCCCCCCAACAAGAGAAAAATGCATTTTTTTATTGAATTTTCTTCTAGTCTTCTGACCTCTAGTTGATCTCCCTATTTTAGACCCACTAGATGTCTCACTTTTGTCTTCTATTCCCTCATTATCCTCACTTGAGGAAGAAAGATCAAACAAATACCTATTTGGTGATAGTTATAATCCATAAAGTGAGAGATATACTAGGACTAAAGTTGATGTTGATGGTAAAGAGAAGATATGCATATAAAAAATTGCATCTATAGGGTCTATTGACATATACCTATCGATCCATGTGACTGTGCAAGATCTTGGTCAAAGGCATTGAATAACCTCCATATGTAAATCATTTATCCTAAGTTGGCCAAAAATTTGATCTAATTAATGTGTATATCTACAAAAATATTGGACATGTTGTACTTAATGTTTATATCTGCACATATAGTTTTGAAAAAAAAATTTGATCACCTTGCTCATTAAATTCACCCATATTATAATTAATAAAATTTTTCCCACTTATAATGCTCTATATACTAAAAATTACATTGAAGACAAAAATTACATGATGCATTCATCAAAATCATTTTATATTTTATAATTCCTTACCTCTACTTTATGTGTGGTAGCTATGTAATATCATTATATATACTCAATGATAGTAGAGTTCAACACCTAATAACTTAATTATAAAAGCATACAAGTCAAACAAATTTCTACAAATAAATCATGACTCCATCATACTTGATATTGATTATATGTTGACAGACATTTTATTGATCATCATCTTCATCCATGTCATCATCATCATTACCATCATCATACTTGTCATTTTGATCATTGTCATCACTACCACCATCTTCATCACCATAATTACCATCATTGCACTTGTCACTTTAATCATTGTCATCACTACTACCATCTTCATCACCATCATCATCATCATCTTCACCATTATTATGACCATCATTATCATGACCATCATCACCTTGATCATCATCGTCTTCATCAACATGATGATGATGATGATCATCATCGTCTTCATCAACATGATGATGATGATGATAATCATCATCATCACCAAAATCTTCTTCTTCATCATCATCATTGTGTAACAATCATTCATGATCATCATTTACTTCATCTTCTAATTCTTCAATATCTTCTTCTTTCATCACATTATACTTTACTAGCCTTCATCTTGGATCATTTCTAACAACAAATGACCAACCTAGGTTGTGTGGAATGCCAAAGTGAATAACTTGCTGACATTGGCTTGGAAGAAGATAGGGCTATTCTTCAACTGGCTCAAATGACCTTGTATTAATAATTGTAAATCCACTATCATGTTCAATAATAGTCCTATTAGGATCATTTTGATTCAGTTGTAGCTTGTACCATTTGATGACAAATAAAACTAATTTGAATGAATGAAAGTCAAATTCAAGTATATCATCCAAAATGCCATAGTATCAATTTTTAGATTGTTGAAGATGTATGTCATTTCTAGATGAAATATTGGTGACCTTGAAGACTACACTTATCCTATAATCACTAGTTTTTTCATTTTTTCTAACCTTTTTTATGCTAAATTTACGACCATGGTAGTACATAGCTTTGTGGTGTTTGATCTACAATTATTCAAACATGTTAAGATTAGTTGCATCGATATGTAAATTTATATTAAACTTAAGGGTCATGATTAGTAATCTTCTGCATACCTTTCTATCTCTTAAACCATATGCTAGATTAAGTACCATTGGAATAACATTGCGATGTTCATTACGATAAGATTCTTTAACCAATGATGCAACACTATCCTATATTAATGAGCGACCATTTTCTTAAGATTGTTGAATCTATACCATCATGCAATTAAAGATTGTTTGCAATATGCAAATGTAGTGCATCCCAATTACAACCAACTATAAAAAAAACAACTAGACTAGTTAGAAATAACTTATATTGATGATGGATAAGAATTAATTAACTATAATAAAATTTTCATAATTACCTCTCACTCTCCTCAATCTACCTTTCCCTATTAGGTACTCCCCTTTGAATTTGTTAATAGAGTTGGGATCTCAAATGTGATCTACATGGATATTTTCTACAAACTTTGGAAGATATTCACTAATGTACATCATGCTCTAGTATAACATATATCCCTCTACCATAGAATCCTCAGGATGTACTCTTTATTGAACCAAACTTTCATAAATTTCAAGTGCCTCTCAACCATCCACATTGACCTAGTTTTTATAGGTTCACATAATTCAATCTCCTCAACTTGATGTATGAGGTAGTGTTCTTGAGCATTGAAAAAAGTTGAAGGTAGACACTTTTTCATTTAAAACACTTTTTCATTTAAAACATACATTGTAGAATTTTTCTCTTCCAATATTTTATATCTTTTTTTATCAATTTCTTTAGAGGATAACCACCTAAAAGATATTCAACACAAGAACATATAAATAAGATTTTAGATAAAATTATACAATAGATTGTATAAAAAGTAAAGCAAGTCATAAATATAATATATATGCAACAAATCTAAGAAATAACACTTTTAACCTCATGTATTTTCCAAGATCATATATAACTTGTTTAATATTGCTGTCAAACTAGTGTAGGAAGGATAAAGGTAGGACCTACTACAATCATTAACAAATGATCGTTTCAATATATTATGAAATAATGCAATAGGTAGTACATGCAATTTTACAAATAGTTTTTAAATAGAGAACATAACTTACCTTGATGAAGGTATGCCAATCATGTGTTTTCAACCCTGGCCCAAAATAATCTTCTTTGATACAAGAGTGCTTATATTTACAACAAATCTTGTCAAAAAATTTGTTTTTTATGACTTCTTTTAATGCATCGCTTTGTTGCTCTGCTAATAACCATGGAAAGGTACTCATATTTATGTAGTCTCCATTTCTATTTGAATCAATGAAATCTTTCAGTGCATGATTAGATTCATAAATGTCAGTACAAATTTTGGCAATTTTTTCTCTATCATGCCTTTCATCCAATATTTTCCACAGTGTCTCTACTACATTCTTTTCAATATGTATAACATCAAACAAATGCACGATTTGAAGATCCTCGTAATATGGCAACCTACTAAATTGAGTACGATAACTTTTATTCCTCTAGGAAGTTAGTCATTAATGCCTTGATGACCTTAATGAGCATCAGGTACATCATTACTAAATAAAAGACAATATCAAAATATAAATTTCAAACTTTGAACCACAAACTGAACATTACCTCAGTGATTTAGTCAATCATATTGCAACTTCCATAGATGAGGTGTCATTATTCATGGTCTTGATGTTGTCTCTTCTTTTCCATCAAAGGATGTTTTTTAGTAATTCGATACTTATGATTATTGTGGTGAAAACGCCTAAACTCATCGAACACATACTTTCCTAAACTTCTTGAATGACGAGATTTCATCTTCGGACCACAAACTAGACATGCAAATTTTTCCTTTGTTTGAAGACATAAAATATCATGTACAATTATCATGCACAACTTAAGCAGACAACAATAATGTGTAAGTACTATAATAGACCAAAAATATGTGACCTTAACAATATAACATATCGCAAAAATGAGTTAGCCTAGGGGCATCATGTATTGTCCATAAAAATATTACATGAAATCGAAATTGTTTTTGTCTTATTGGTCTAGAGATGTCATACATAGTGACCCTATTTAATAACTTCAACAACTCGTCAATAAGGGGCTTAATATACACATTCATATCTTTAACTTGGTACTTACCTAGTAATTGAATGAATATAAACATTGCATGATTATTATGACCATTTTCATGCACTATTTATCAATTAATTTAGACAACTATTCAATGAAAAAATACCTAGTACAATCATTAACAACATTATGCTCTCCCTATTTATGGACATCCAAGGAGGAATGTTATTATTAATAACAAAAATAGGCCACACCAAGTAAATGGATCTCAAATCTCCAAAAGGATTGACACCGCCCACTACCAATGAAAGCTTGAGATTACAAAGTTCTTTTTAAAAGTGTGGCCATTTTTCTTCTATCTCTTTAAATGCAAAACCATCCACATGCATTCAAATAATGTCATCTTGATTTCTATTATGTACATGGTAATCCATAAATTGTGTCAAGCTAGTGCACTTGAATAATTGTTGAAGGCACTAAATAATGAGAATGTACTAAAGAACCTTGTGAGGCACCATTTTTGTTATTTGATTTGACTGATATCTACTAATATGACTATCAGGGAATTCTATTGCAAATTCATGTTGTTTATAATATAGAACGTGATCATTGGGACATGCATATATTTTTTGATACTTCATTATAATTTGATTCATAATGGTAGATAATTCTTGGTACGAACGAGGCAGAATGTTTGATGATGGTAACAAAAACTTACCGATCAACCTACAACAAAAAATATGAATTGGTAATATAATGAATAGTAATGGTATACTAACATTGAAGATGACAAGAATGACATACCTTAGTATATGTGACATTGCTACATTGGATAAACCATTCATAACCTTCAAGCTCACCAACAACGAGAAGAGTTATTTGGGAGCCTTCGTATAGGGGCTCATGTGCCTTCTCAAGTATAGGTATATCAAGACCATCTTTATCATCATTATCAAATGTGCTAGTACCATCATCATGAGCATCTTCATCAGCTACGCCAATACTATCTTCTTTAATCATGATCTCTGACACATTATCTTCTTCCATGGGAGTGTTATCCTTAGGTTGGATATTCACACCTCCATGTTCCTCTAGTTGGAAATCCACATTCAAAAATTAATAAAAATCATGGCCTCCTTCAATGTGACCATGTTTCCTACGATGACTCTAGGCTATTGTGATTAGAATTCTTTGATTCTTTAAGCCCTTACACTTTTTGCAAGGACAATTACATTTATCAACTTTTCTTTGGAACTCAAACCACAATCTAGCAATTCTCTCATTATTTTGTTTAGGGTTCATATTGTTAGGCATGGTCTTTCTTCATACGAAAATATATTTGCAAAATTATTGGACATGTTGTACTTAATGTTTATTTATGCACATGTGGTTTTGAAAGAAATATTTGGTGTAAATAATGTGTATATCTTTGAAAATACTGGACATGTTTTACGTAATGTTTATATTTGCACATACAGCTTTGAAAGAAAAAATTGGTCGAATTAACGTGTATATATAACAAAGTATTGGACATGTTGTACTTAATTTTTATATCTGCACATATGGCTTTGAAAGAAAAATTTGGTCACCTCGCTCAAACTCACCCATATTATAATATCAACAACTTTCATTAACATAAATTCAACAACTTTTATTGAGCCTTTCCATTATTCCTTTTTTGTCATGAGTTGGGGTCATTTAGTAGGGAAAGTTTGTATTTAGTGTGGAGAATGCACATATCAGAGTTGTGATTATTTATTTTAGTAGTTTGGTATGATTCATTTTGGCAGTTGTTTGGCTTTCCTTGTGTACATGTATAGCTTTGTGTTCAAGCAACCATAGCTAGATATTAGCCCAAACATATTACTATTCCATTGATCAAATGTGGTGGTATCAATTTTTACATAAAATATGAACGAATTAGGTGTTTCCCCCATATTTTAGATAGTGTCTATCATGAAATGCATAAATGTTGTGGTGGTAATTTTGAGATAATAAACAACTCCACCTTGCATTAACCTACTCCTCATAAATCCAAGCAATAGGAGTAATGATTAGAGCTCTTAATGAAAGCCTTGTCACAAAAGAATCCTATAGTGGGCATGGAAGATGTGACCTTCAAAACAATAAAAGGAACATCATTAATGTCCAAGGTTGTAAATATGATGTGCATTAGGATTGTGCCCTCTAGAGGATTAATGATAAGGGATATTGACATCAAATTAGTCATGACTTCTCACACAAAGTCAAAATGTATTAATTGTTTTTACATGGCTTCCATAGATGTCTATCATATTTTGCAAATTGGATTTGGGAGCTGAAACTACTTATCATACAACAGTTGTATGTTTTACCCAAGGGATTATTCCTAGCTATAAAAGGCATAACTGTGAAGATTTCTGAAATCTTCAAAAAAAATTACTCACAAAATCAACATTAAATGTATGTCTATAATCATTTTATAGGCCACTTTTTGATAGATATATTCTCCAAAGGCTTAGGTATTCCTTTCCATTTTTTAAGTTGGGTGCATAGACCAATGCCTTTGTGGCAATTCTAGCCATTATTGTGTGACCAGAGAAAATTACATTTTCTAACTAGGTAATAGTTTATAATGATTGTGAGTCTTATCTTCAACATCTCTTGAATCCTTAAATAGTTACACATAATAGTTCTCATTAGTTTAACAAGATGCTTGACACCTACTTGTTTGCTAGATATGTCTCCTTTTTCTAAAATCGTATGATGGAAATATTCTTTTACCATTTTAGCACAATGTCATAGACCACATTTTGTAATTAATTTTGTTCAAACTTCTGTAATTTCTTCATTTTCTAAATTTTACTTGTCATAATTGATACTAGAAGACACCTTAAATTTTATTGATCTAATTTCCACTTCAAGGAGACAATGGAGATTGAGTTTTAGTTGTTTCATAGATTAAATATTCCAATTTTAGATGTTTGAACTTGAAGATACTCAAATAATACTATTTTGCAGGTTCATGGATTTGTATACCTAAAACAGATTTACAAGTCCTCCTATGGCTAAAACTTCCATATCGAATTCAAAATCCATCATAAAGCACCTTTTCCCTAATCTAGTTGTGTCATCCCCTATTTGATTTGTTAACATAGAGACATAAACTATATGAAAAATAACTTATTTGCTATTATTTTACTCTTGTTCATATGCATGTCAAATAGCTACACACTACTACATACCACCCAACCAAAAATGATACAGGGACTTGCAAACTAGTTTTCAAAGGCAAGTGAAATAGGGGGAAGTTGACTTCTAGAATATATTGCTCTATATTAAACTTATAAGGAATCTTAAATAAAATATTTCATTTTCAAGAACAAGGAAAAGAATTGAGAACCTGGAATATATTGACTATAGGCTGATGAAGAAGTGATCAACAAATATGTCTAGAGTTAGTACACCCCCACCTTGTCCAACTTCCTACAAACATAAGGTTACATATATTATCCATTATTCCTATAAGATGTGTCATCAAAAAAGTAAAACTAGTTTGAAAATATTGTAAGTGCAATTTTCATAGAATAAATTGACAAAATAAATTTTTTAATGATTTTCAAGTACCTCAATCTTCAACAGAGATGTTGCGGGTGCATATCTATCAACTACATTTTCATCATTGTCAACCAAAAACTTGTTGAGATCTCATTGAAAATATAATTATTGAGAGAGATTGTTGAAAGAGGGAGATTGTTGAAGAAGACTACGTGTTTCAATCATTATTTTGTCAATGATGTCAAACCTACTATTTGCTAGTAAGACAACTACTTATAAGATTCAAGTACTATCACTTGATTGATGAAGAGGATTTGATCAATAAGATGTAACAAAAGAACCTAGAGGAAAGGTTGAGTTATGATTATGTAATTAAGTACAAGGATCAGTTAAGATAGTGATGACATGATGTATTGATAATCTACTTAAGGATACAAATGTTGGTTACACTAAGAAAGTTTAGAAGAAAAAGTTACACAAAGTTTGTCTACCAAGCTTGACTGAGTGGATAGTAGGTGCCGAGAAAAGTCAGTGTAAGCCAAGCAAAAAGTCAGTTGGAGTCGAGTAAAAGAAAATTCTAGTGGATGCCAAGCAAGACAATTGATGCTGAGTAAAGTTTAGTTGATGTCAAGCATCAATGAACTTTAGTTGATGCCAAGTGATTTCATAATAGATGCCGAGAAATGTAGTATATGCCGAGCATAAGAAGATTGATAATGTTGAGCTACTGCATTATTTTAAAGATCAAAGATTCACTGAATCTAAGCTAACAAGTTTGTTTTCTTGAATGTTGTGAACCAAGTGGAAGATAAGGTTGATGAGTTGGTGGCACAAAATTTGAGGCAAATTTTTTTTAGGTGAATTCAAATGGATTTTAGAAGAGATTTCTAGAAGAGATATGAGATCCAGGTAGATACATTGTATCCTACCTAATCCATCCAAACCCTAAATTTTGATGATGGAAAATGAGTAGGAAAATATCCTAATTTCCTACTTGTAGGAATGTTTGGTCATGAAGCAAAGTTGTCATGTGCAAGAACCTAAGGAAGAGAAGGAGTTAAGGGTTTTGCTTCATCAAGTGACATAAGAGAAGAGTCTCTAATGACATGTTAAGCAAGAAGGCTTAAGGAGATGGATGCTTAAAGGGTGGACAAGCTATCAGAGCTATAAAGTATGAAGGCCAAGCAGAATTGAGGATTGAATAGAGATCTGTAATCTACAAGAGAACTTGTAAGTTGTATCAGATCAAAGCTCTACTGTTACTCTCTAACAATTGTATCAATCTAGGGTAAATCCTTTGAATTAAGGTTGACCTAATAGTCATTTGTAAATCCTTTAACCAGGTGGCATTCCAAGTGAATGGCCTAAAGTCCTTTAACAAGGCTCAATTCTAACATGGTGATTGAAATCCCTTAACTAGGTCACATTTAATAGTGTGCATTGTAACCTTTAACAGGGTTGGCCTTTCACATGGCATCACTTTAGAAGAGTGAAAATGAGTAGCATGTTACTGGTGGTTTTTACCAAATTGGGTTTCCATGTAAATCATTGTGTCAAATGTGTTGCTAAATCTATTATGTTTCATGCTTTACATTTCTACAAGTTGATTTGATAGTAACCTATAAGTTTTAGTGATTGCATAATCTTATGGATGCATGCATGGATATGAATGTTTTATGAGTTCACTAAGCTAGGAGAAGTTTTATTTATACATCTGGACCTTGGATAATTGATTCACCCCCCTCCTCTCAGTTATTCTAAAGTATTCCAATAATTGGTATCAGAGCCATTTGCTTAAGAGGACTACTTTTAAGGTACTAGAAACACAACGATCGAGATGTATAAAAGAGAAGTACCCAAGCTTAATAGAGATAACTTTCCTACATGGAAAATTTTGATGAAGCTACACCTTGAAGGACTTGGAGATCATGCACAATATACTATTTTAGTGGAACATGTTGACCCAGTTGGAGTCCTAACTGCTAAAGATATGAAGATGAAGAAAGAACACAACCAGGCAATGTTGGAGATTGCCTCTACCCTAAGCTATGCTAAATTTGATGATAGTAAAAGGTATTGATAGTGCAAAGAAAATGTGGGATGACCTAGCTATTGTCATGACCCCTTCTAAAGAGAATCCTATAATTATGGCATAAAATATAATAATAATTCATATACTATTCCTAAAGAAATAACATTGATAAACTATAAATATTTATGATCTATTTTACTTAATTATTTATATTAATATAATGAAATTATTATTCATAATAATAATATCAATATATATAAAGAATAAACGTTATAATTACAATGTAAATCAATAAGACCATAATATATCTAATTATTATCACATTTAAATTATAATAAATAAGATAAATAATATTAAATATACGTGATATATATATATATATATATAGTATACATCTAAATACGTATAATAATATATCATTATTTAATATAATGATCTTAGGGTATGTTTAATAATGATATAGTTATAATTTATATAATATAGTTAATATAATACTATAGTTTATAATCATTCAAAATAATATATAATTAATAAAATAATAAAATACCTTATTGATATAATTAATATTAATTTGAAAGGACACAACTCTATGAATATACTCATGTATATAATATATCAACGCATTGGAAAATACATTAGAGAAAAGATATGGAAAAAAAGGGATACAAATTAAAGACAAAGTCACAAACGAATGACCCCTAAAAAGTCATTACAAATGGAAGGACCCAGGAGAAAACATATTTACAGTAAGAAACCCTAATGTCCGAAAAAGGGTCATTACAATTGGTATCAGAGCATGTTCCTACCATCCTGTGAATGATAATGCAAGCAAATCAATCATGAAGAATTTTAAAAATTAGATCTGTTGATTCTGCAGATTGGTACAATAATTGTTAAACAAGCTTGGAGCTACCATGTGAAAGTGATGGAAAAGAATGCAGGACTAGATAGAAATGTTTTATTTGAAAATATACTTTCCAATGATTATCCCAATTATGGAGATAGTGTTGCTATGGGTGTTTATGAAGATTCAATGGCTGTAGGAAATTATTGATCCAACAATGTTTCAGGCATTTGATATGTCTTGAGAAGCTGTAGATACTTTTTGTATATTTAAAAGATGATAGTGACTTAGAAATGTTTATATACAAAGGCTTTGAATGACACTTATGAAACTAGTTTATATGGATACAAAGACTTGGCACTGACAAACTGGTTTCTTTGTCTCCTATAGTTTAATAGACATGGTTACAATATATTCTACCTTCTCTAGACATAAATTCATTCTAAATGAAAATAATGAAAAGTTGTGTTGGTGTGTCAAAGTGTGAACAATGGTTTAAAATCTAGATATACTTGTTAATCAAATGTAATTTGATAGGAGGTGGCTGAATATGTGTTGGGTTTCATGAATAAATGACAAACTTTCATTTTGTGGCGTAAACAAATAGACTTGGTTCAATAAGTAACTCAGCTTGTAGACTTGTATGCATTTGAGTTAGCAAACCACTGTTAGACAGACCTATTACGTAGAAAAAAGTAGAACTGATTGAGGAAGAATCCGTAACAAAGATTCTGTAAAAATGATTAGGCACTAGAATTTTATCGAACAGAAATAAGAAAGTTTTTGCCAATACAATACTCCAACGATTAGAGACAATTAGGTTAATAGTTAATGTAGTGGTTAAGGAGGAATGAAGCATCAAATACCAATAAGGAAACATCCACAACAGTCATTCAATAAAAGACTCCATACATGCAACCTTTAATATCATTGTTTGCATAGTGAAGTGCACCCTATATTAGGAAGTTTATATATTGAGCTGACAAATATAGAAGAAAACAAAAAATTGATGTCGAATCCTTATCAAACAAATATACATATACATTGCATCTAGAAAATACTCATGGCAAAGATGTACATTCAAAATAAAGAAGCCAAGTCCAATAATGCTGACAATGCTAGTTGGATCCTCTCACAAAGAAAAGGCAAATGTACCAACAGTGGATTGAACTATAGTAGAACCACCCACAACTACATCAATGGATCTGGCCACAACAGCTATTACAGAAGAGCCACCACACTAACTTTTATAAGGAATGTTTTCTCAATCTACACCTTGCACACACATGATAATGCCATTGATAATACCTCTATAAGTGTGGATTATGATTATTTGAGGAAATGATCAAGATAAGTGGTATAAATAGGTAGAAAGGACTTTTATGCGACAAATGATACTCTCCATATTTAATAGGGGCAACTCCCTTGACAAAAAAAATATTGAATGAAGATATAAATAAGAATGAAAGGACATGGAAGATCACGATGGATGGTCTAAAATTATTACAAAGGTCTTGCACGTGAATAGTTGTTTGTGCAAACTTGTCAATATCAAAATATGAATATGAGGTTGTAAAAGCAATTTTGTAGGAAACAACATTAATGGATCATATAAGGAGAAGCACTCCATAACAGACTGAGCATTAAAATTAGGATCCACGTATCAATGGATAAGTGAGATCTAGAGAATCAAAATGGGTGTCAATGCTGATTTGAAAGTCATCAAAAGAAGACTCCATTAATTTACTTGATCCTTGGAGATTTCATTTTCATAGATAATGGTACAGATCAAAGAAATGGAGGAATCGATAATCTGTGTATCCAACAATAGGATCAGAAGTATAAAATGTTTCTCTATTATATTTATTGAGGGGCACATTCAACTCAAATATTTTTGGCAGATCGAGTTTCAATCAGATCGGCTTGGCCACTAGAAATAACTTCATTGCCATCATCTCGATCATAAATATGCCCTCCAATACTTTCCTCATCAAAGTCAGGATCTTTTCAATTGCTAATTTCCTCTCCACATTAAAAATATGGGCTCAACAAAATGCGCATAAAATATCTTATATTTATTGAGAGCCTCTGCCACATCAAGTCCCAATGCCTTTAGATTTGAGTCATAAGCATCAAAATGAGTTGAGAAGGGAGAAAGCCGAATTCCCACATGCTCTACATTTATTTCATCAATAACTACTTCTACAACTATTATATTTCCATGAAGCACTTATTTTTGACTCCTTGAATGTGATTATACTAGATAGACATGATCCTCGAAGGCTCAAGTATGAGAAATATTTCATGAAAATCAGGCACTGAACATGAACAATTGATTATCACTGCCAACGAAGATTGATTAACCCTAAACCTCTCATACTATCTTATGTGGCATACACAGTGTGAAACGTATTGAAAATTAACTAGCCAACCCCTTAGTTGGATATGATGTGAGGTATACCAAGAGTTAAAACAACTAACACAACATATAGGAAATTAAAATGATTTATATTCAAATATTTGTTTGATTCTATCAAAGCATCTTGGATATAACAATCCGAATGACATGAGACCAAATAAAGGAATGAAAGTCTTATGGAGGGAATATATTCAACAACAACAAAAATTATTAACCAACAATTACATCAGAAAAATATAAAGGAAAATGTGAGGAAGCTAACCTCTATGAAGCTGAGAAGGAATATAAGAAGTTTTGAACACATTCATAAGTCATCTACCATATTTTAATTTGAGAGCAAAAAGAAGATCCTATTTGTGAACTGTATGCACCCAAAAATGGTCGCCTAGACTATGGGCCCCCATTATTCAATTTATCAATTTATCAAATTTTTTGAATCAATGGTTTGTAATATTTTATTAAATCAATTCAAATCAATTTCCTTGATCAAATTCGATTTATTTCATTTCTAAGATTGATCATTTTATTCCAAGTCTTATTTAATTAAAAGAAAATCTTCTCTTTTAATTAAATAAAATAAAATCCCCATTTAATTAAAAGAAAACCTCTCTTTTAATTAAACAGTTCATCCACATTTAATTAATTAAGAGAAAAACCTCTCTTTTAATTTAATTAAATATCTTCTATTTAATTAAAAATAACTTGCTCCTTTTTAATTAAATAAAAATCCCACTTAAATATCTCTTTTGATGAAAAAAAGGAAATAAAATAAATTCTTTTTATTTAATTTCTCTACACTTAAAGATGTGATCTAAGTGGGATTTATCTTTCCACTTTCTCCTCAACCACTCCTCTTTTCTAATTGGTGGAATCTTGTCTCACATGGATCACCACTTTCTTCTCAACCACTCCTCTTTTCTCATTGGTGGAATTTTGTCTCACATGGATCAAGCTCTATTATCCCACATTGGTTGTCAGAAGCCTCTCACCTCCATAATTTCCTTTATAAGGGAGAGCCCTCTTCTCATGTTAGACACCCATGATTATGCTATCGTTATGCTGCAGGTTTGAAGACCAATTTTTGAAGGAGTTTGAATACAAAAGCTTTTTGTGGAGAACTTCTATTTTCTTGTCTTTTTCTCTCTTGCACCCATCATGGGCTTTTAGCTTAGATCTTGCATTTATAGATTAGATTTTGCTTTCATAGATTAGATCTTATTTTCATGCATATTTGAAGATCATGGAGACTAGCATTCTTGCTTTTCCTTTTTGAATCTCTCATCTCATGGTGTACTTGCATGGGCACAAAAATAGGTCAAACTGAGGGCCTCCATTGCAAACCCTTGCACTCTATGAGTAGAGAGCTATGGATCGATTTGTGAGGGCTCATTCTTGAGTTTTCTTACATGTAATGATTCATAGAAGTGTGACAACATTTTAGCACACATGAACAACATATGATCATTTGTGAGGAAATCAAAATCATATTAATATAAACAATGGTAAAATGGTATATGATTAAGGGATAAACATCTTAATGTGGAATGAGAGAGAAAGACCGTCATACATTACTAAATCATCACCCTATCACACAAGGCATGAGGTAAGTTAGATATTTTCTTTATATTGTTATTTTGAAAAATTATTAATATGAAATATCATTATTAGTAACTTTCTTATTACTGACACATTTTTTATTGTGAAGAATATTGAATAATCAATCAATGATTCTAGTTACAAAGAAATGAAATCAGAATATTTGAAAATGAAAAATATATATATGAAAAAATGAAAAAAATGAAATATAAATATGCTGATTTAAGGAAAACATAGTAATTAGAATACATTTCAATTATAGTACAGAGAGTCTATCTCTCATCCAAATTACGCAATCTTAGATAGGGAGTTGGTGGGGGGAAAGGCAGAGTAAATTTGAGCACCTGACGGATATCCTCCAGGGAACCGCTTGTAGCTTGTTTCACGCACCCTTTGCATCATCAATCTACCATCTCAAGATGATCATAATAAGGAGAGAGAAAGATTCCTATTCATTAGATTAACATTCATTTTCTCATCCGAATTATGATCTCTCAAGATAGGGAGTTGGTGGAGGGAGAGGCGGAGTAAATTTGAGCACCTAACAGATATCTTCCAGGGAACTGCTTGTAGCTTGTTTCATGTGCCCTTCGTACTGTCAATCTACCATCTCAAGATGATTATGAGAGAGAAAGATTCATGTGCCAAAAAACTATGTTCATTGGATTAATCTTCTCATCCACATTATGATATCCTAAGGTAGGGAGTGGGTGGAGGGAGAGGCAGAGTAAATTTGAGCACATGATAGATATCCTCTAGGGAACTACTTGTAGCTTGTTTCATGCGCCCTTTGCACCATAAATCTACCATCTTATGATGATCATAATAAGGAGAGAGAGAAAGATTCCTTCCAAAGGATTATGTAAATAAGAAAAGGGAACCCTACCACTTTTCTATGGAGTCTGCAATCTGGAGAAAACACCCTATTCTAGTGCTAGTTAAGGGAAAGATAGTAATGGCTCCTTTTCACAAGAACCTTTCTAGCCAAGCAAGCAATCCACTAAGTAGACCACCTCGTGTGGATGCCTAACACCCACCACCGGGGCCAAGGGGGCCAAAGTTCTGCTCTTGGGCTTAGTATGGAACTGGCTTGGATTAACTTATTATTATTATTTGAATTTCTTTGAAGCTTATATATATTTATATACATGTACTGATTCTTATTTTGTGGTTGCAGGGTTCATAAGCCTAATGAAGAAGTATAGCCATTGTGCATTATTAATTTTAGGATCTAATCAAGGTTATGTATGATGTGTCTACATCGTGTCTACTTTGTGTCTTCATGCATCAATGTGTATGCTTCGTGTCTTCATACATTCATATGCATACTACTACATGTGTGACTCTTTTATTGAATAGAATGAACCACTCTTACAAGTAAAAATTTGAATGGGATCTAGTAGTCAATTCCTTTATATAAGGTGAAACAAATGTGTGAACTTGTCATGACCCCTCCTAAAGAGAATCCTATAATTATGGGATAAAATATAATAAGAATTCATATACTATTCCTAAATAAATAATATTGATAAACATTAAATATTTATGATCTATTTTACTTAATTATTTATATTATTTATGTGAATATAATGAAATTATTATTCATAATAATAATATCAATATATATAAGGAATAAATGTTATAATTACAATGTAAATCAATAAGACGATAATATATCTAATTATTATCACATTTAAATTATAATACATAAGATAAATAATATTAAATATGTGCGATATAACATATACAGTATATATCTAAATACGTATAATAATATATCATTATTTAATATAATGATCTTAGGGTATGTTTAATAATGATATGGTTATAATTTATCATAATATCTAAGATTACATAATATTGTAAATAGTCTTTACATAATTTATATAATATATTTAATATAATACTACAGTTTATAATCATTAAAAATAATATATAATCAATAAAATAATAAAATATCTTATTAATATAATTAATATTAATTTGAGAGGACACAACTCTATGAATATACTCATATATATAATATATCAACGCATTGGAAAATACATCAGAGAAAATATATGGAAAAAAAGGGGATACAAATTAAAGAAAAAGTCACAAACGAATGACCCCTAAAAAGTCATTACAAATGGAAGGACCCGAGAGAAAACATTTTTATAGTAAGAAACCCTAATGTCCCAAAAAGGGTCATTACAACTATCATCTATGGAGGAGACAAAAATGTTCACTAAGTTGTGAAAATTTTTATTTATACATCTAGACCTTGGATAACTGATTCATCCACCCCCCCTCAGTTATTCTAAAGTATTCCAAAAAAACTTAGTGAAGTTCCATTTTATTCTATCACCAAAAAATCCACCTTTTATTGATTTCAAGAACTCGTAAATAGAGGTTGCATCACTACCATTGACCTCAACCTACATCATCAAAGTGCAATACAAACACAAAAGATAACATGCAATAACTTTGTTTACTAGTTAAATGAAACTTGAAAAAAATCAATTATCTTACAATAACGTTTCCCCTAAAATATCTACTAAAGATATCTAATAAGAAATCAAAATATAGCTAATATGCTAACCTTGCCAAAAATGGGAAACTCTGCTATAAAGCAAGCACATGCCACCTCTACAATCTCCCCATTATCACCTAGTTCCTCTACATGATTTTATTCTTATACTTCTTTGATTTTTTATATTCACTTTAAGGATGCATAAGTTTAGTTCTATCTTCTTTTATTCTATAGCAGTATATAGATTAGTGTAGTTTCAAAGAATTATATGGATTAGTATCCAAAGTAGCTTCCAACTTCTATTATTCTATAGTCATCTAGATTTACTTAATATTTTTTATTTCTAGTTTAATTTGATATCTAGAAATATTTGATTATGTTCCTTGCCTATTCTTGTTCCACTTTGCATTATTATTATTAAGTCTATTTAGAATTTCAAAAGATCTTTAATAAATGACAATAGATTGAATAACATTTTGAACATTTATGTTGATCAATGGGATCTAACTACTAGATGGCTTGTAGTGATACATTATCTAGGTCTTATTGTTAACAAGATATCATTACTCATTTTTTTTATAGTAAATACTGTATAGTTTTAGAGGGTAGTGTCATTTTGTTTGCATGTTTTTATTATGTGAAATTAGGAAAGATATAAGGTTTACTTTATTATTATTATTTTTTTCCATTTTTTTGTCCACACCATAACCTTATTCTATACCTTAGAGTTGGCCGAGAATCAACAAGTTTTCCTATAGTGACGTTGTGAGTGGTGAATAGGTACTTTCTAAGAGGAATAGACATTTACATTGAAAATGTGGGAGGGAAAATGCTAGAGGCCATTCTCAACCACATGAATATGAATGTCAAGATTCCCTTGTGTTGAATGATTTCTCAATATAACCAAGTAAGAAAAATTCATTTCACTAATCTCTGGAGTTGTTCTAGTCTATGGGGGGTGCTAATGGGATTGGCTCAAACATCACATACTTAAGAATGGTCATACTAATACCATGTACGAAAATCAATGTAGGATTGGAAGGAATGTTATAGAGTGAGAAATCTATTTAACTTGGTAGGGAAATGTGGGAAAATGCAAGGCTTTCTTGTGCTTTAGTATCTCCATCGTATGGAGGAATTTTTTGTGGAGGTGGGAGGATATATGAAACAAGGTAAACTCAAATTTAGAGAAGATGTGATAGAGGGAATATAAAACTTCTTGGAAGCATTCAATTCTCTTTTCACTGGGGGAAATATAGGAAAATCTCTTGTTCACCTCCCACCCAATTCATAAGCACACTGTGTTTTATTTTTCTCATCTAGAAATGTGATCAGAAAATTCTAAAAAGCCTCTATCACACTGAAAATTCCCATGCTAAAAAATCTTATTCTCTAGTAGATTCTAGCTATGGAGAATTCAACTTCTTGTGTTGTAGAAGTTTAGAGAATTATGTAATAATTTATGTGTTTTTAAAAATATAGATATTTTATATTACTTTATGTAAAATTTAAGGAAAGGTACTTTGCTCTATTTTAAGAAGCTAAGAACCCAAGGAAGAACAATTTGTAGTGGAAGAACAACCAAAACATCAATGCGGACACATTCTTTTCTATGAACCAAAATGGCATATTGCCATGAACTAGTCAAGTGCACTAGAAACCAATATAGGATAAAATACATGTCAATACATTTTTTCATACAAAATGCTAATTCTATGAACAAGAAACTATGATTCTCATTCTTAAGCATGAATTTAGAAAAGTTTATGAAACAACCAATAGAAATGAAACCATCTTCAAGTCTATGACAATTAATCAAATGATGATTATCCTGCATTTTAACTAATGGTTGTTTTATTTTTCTCTACAATATGATATTCATAAAATTGACTAGTATATTTTCCTTTGCAATATTTATAATTAAAAGAGTTTCCTTATTAAGTGTCAATTTGTTTTCACTAATATAATGAGACATCATTACTAGAAGATACCATGGAGAGTGATTAAGTATATTTGTAGTCAGTATGATAACAATATATTTGCTTATGGCTCTTAATAACAAGTTCTAACAAAATCTTATTAAGTGTCAATTTTTTTTTCGTTAATATAATGAGACATCATTACTAGAAGATACCATGGATAGTGACTAAGCATATCTTCAGTTAGTATGATAAGAGTATATTTTCTGATGGCTATTAATAACAAGTGCTAACAAAACCTTATTCTTGAAAAGTCATACAATTTTTTTTAGGGAAATGACAAGGCACAACTTGGACTTTTTTAGTATATGACATAGATCATTTTCTTATCTTTATAAAATTATGGTTCCAATTAAAATGACTTTTTCCTATTTTCTCAGAATATCAATCATATCATTAAATATATTTTCAATCTATGCTTTGAATTATATCCAATATTCATCATCAGAATGAGGAAATAATGAGTATAGAATTGTGCATATGAAACTCACTATTTAGTAATCATTATTTTCTCATTTTAATGATAATTCACTGAGCATTGGTTTAAACATATAAACTATAAATATATATATAGTTCAATCCATAAAACTTGCATTGAAATTCCACATCTTTTCTAAAAAATTGTTTGAATGAAATTTTACTTTTTCCAATATTATGTTAGCATTTTTTCCATAAATATTTCTATAATTAGAATGAAGAAAGGATTGTGCAAGAGACGATCGTGATATTGGGAACTAATAGAAACAAAATTTAAAAATTTGACAAACAAAAGAATGTGAAAGAAATACCTCTAACCCACTTTCGATGATGATTTCCAATTCTTTGGCAGCTGACTTTTCTTGGATGCTCACTATAAGGTAGATAAATGAAATATTTTTACTTGTTATCTTGACAAATATTTTGTTAGGAATGTGTACAAAATAGAATAGCATTAAAAATTTCTATAAATGTTAATAGATATTTTATGTGTTCACAAAAGTGAATGATTTCAAATGAACCCACTAAAAATCAAATTTCGTTGAATGTGAAGACTTTGAACTACATTTCAAAGTGATGACTAAAAGGGTTCACAGAGAAGAAGAAACAATAATCAGATTGTGAAGAATGTTTAAAGCATGTGATTGTATCTAAGTTGTTGTTCTCCTTCATAAAATGTTTATATTTTCAATACGAAACTATGTCCCCTCTCCATAATTGTAAATTATCTTTTCACAACCCACTGGAAGAAGAGATTTAAGGGTATACATATGAATTTCCATATTCCAATTCAATCAGCCCCAATTTTGTAAATGTTTTTTTTGTTCTTTTAATGAACAAATTATTAGATTAGTAGTGCAAATATTCCCTTAGACTTCACAAATCAAAGAAACAAGAGGAAAATGATGAGGAATCTACAACTTAGGTGTTGGTTTATTGTAAATATTGAAACCTAGAAGAATGTTCTTAGGAAAGGATGTCTATAAGGATGTGCTTTTGCATGTGTTACAAAGGCCAAGTCTCCATGAGTTTTTGGATCTATTGGATAAGGATTATAATATTGTAATTTTCACTGATTTCCAAAGAGGTTGTGGAGACTTGATCCTAGACAAGCTTGATGTAAACCTTCATATAAAACAATAGACTCTCCTGTATTCTTGTAGGAGAACTACTCATGATATGTCTATAAAGGATCTTTCAAAAGCTTTTCTTGATTTTAGTTTGAAGGATTTCATTTTAGTGGACCATAATCCTATTGCATTTTAACGTCAACTTGAAAATGGGATTTTAATGAAGAGGTTCCAAGGTGATTTAAACAACAGAAAGCTTTACAAGTTACTACGCTTCTATCATGTTGTAGCCATGTGTAAGGATGCAAGCAAAGCTATTTCTAGGTACTTGAGTTCACCATCACCATCAAAAAAGAGTGAAAAATTGAAAGCAAAGAGTAAAATATACCTTTGTTTTTGGTGAACCTAAGCATATTTCTTTTTCGCCTTGGCTACATTTCTTGTAAATATCCCCCAAGTTCCTCCTTTGTACATGTTTTACAAAATAAATTATTTATCAATTCAACAAAACCCTTGCCAAATAAATTATGTGATAAGAAAAGGTGTAGATTTCTACCATTTGACGATATCACTCAAAATGGCCAAAGTTTTAATCTGAAGAAAGTCTTTCGGTCAAACAATGAAGTAAGCAACTCAAACCTATCAAACGTTTGCAATGACAACTCAAACTACAAACCATATGAGAAATTTTATATAAAAATAAATTCCTTCCAAATGTGGACACCAAATCTCCAATGGCAAATCAAAAAGCAAATCTAAACAACGATATAAGGGGATTGAGTGATGGAAAATGCTACTTCTTACCTCAAATGACTGCCATGCACATAGAGCACATCCAACCAACTCATCTAGCCAAAAAAGAAAATGTGATGCCACTTTTTTTTTTTTCTTTTTAGCTATTGTTCGACCAAATCGGGCAAAAAAACCAAAAAAAAATTAAAATTCATAGGCCAATATGGCATTTGGTCAAAAATTTAGGTAAAAGAAAAGGGGAAATGTACTAGTGCATCATGCTTTGGCAGACATTCACTATTATAATTATATTAGACACAATTTTTCATCAATAAGGACAAAGTCAATCCCAACAATACTTCTGGAAAATCCTACAGAATATTAGAAATGTTGAACCCCTACAAGATGATTGAGGAAGAAGACTCTAAACATATTAAATACATTCTTATTGAGAAAATCAGATTCTTAGGACCAAAACTTCTCATCAAAATAGACAATCACTTATGTGAGGCATTTCCACATAGCCAACAATAACCTTTTGGTGGGATTTCTATCATTCTTGTTGATGACTTAGGCCAACTACCACTAGTTCTTGACAAGACAATATATGTCTCACACTCCACAACCATCATGCTTTGGCCGAAATTCACTATTGTAATTACATTAGACACAAGTTTTCATTGAAAAGGACATAGTCAGTCCCAACAAAAATTCTAGAAAATCGTATAGAATATTAGAAATGTTGAACCCCTACAAGATTATTGGGACACATTCATGACTCTAACAAACAACTCTTAAGTTCCAAATAAAGGGAATATTTTGACATGGCCATCCATCTATTTGCAACTAATACCTCCCAAGGACACTTAGTTTAGCTAGAGTTGACACACAAAGGTCTAACAAGCATAATGGAGATGGTCAACTTCATCAAGAGGTGCTACAATACATCAACCAGAAAAAAACAAAAAAAAAACCTATGGATACAAGTTGAACTGGTCAATGGGTCACTTTGACAAACAACATCAATCATTTATGATAAAAATTAAAAACCTCTAGATCTACCAAACTATGTGGTTAATTTTAAAAAATTAAATTGGGCCAACTGGGGATACACATAACCCAAAGAATGCAACCATTATTCTAATTACCCAAGAAACTACACACAACTACCACTAGCTATGGATTGGGCCATAACAATACAAAAATTCTAGAGACTCACACTGCACAAGACTAAAATACACATTGAAAAAATAGAAAGATAGGGATTGACATTTACAACAATATCAAGAGTGAAATCTATTAATGGCCTTTAGATACAAAAATCATTCTCTTTTGAAAGATCCTGCATAATGAAAAATAATTGTTAAAAAACTATCAAGAAGAAGTAAGAAGCACAGCTACAACTATTTTCACCCCTTCAATTAGACACACTATCCACGCCATGATAACATAAACTTATAAAGGTAACAACCAAAACTTATATCCATTATTTCAAACATTTCTCTACACCAATGTTTCACAAAAATATTTTAAACAAATTTACTTTCCAATTGGTTCTAGAAGTAAAACTCATTAAAAAAATGTAGGTGCACAAAGTATATATACCATCTCAAATTGGAAGCACTTCAATTTGATGATGGTTTAGCACCTATTTGATGTGATATCATCATTTATTTTCATTTCTCCCATTTCTTCTCCGCTTTCTTCATTCCTCCTTGGAAAAATTAGGATATAACCTAATCGATACTCCCTAGTATTCTTATTTTGTCACATAAAACTTGAGGTAGGATCTAAAAACTTGGGTCCTTCATTGCCTTCCTCCAATCAGTTAGATTCTCATTTCTCTGCCAAAGTTGACTTTTCTCAAAAATTACACTTGATTTTTGATAATTGAGACCTATTTTGGGACCACAAGGGAAACCTAAAGGTTTTTGGGTTAGGTTGTTAGGAATGTAGTGCCTCCCTCCTAATTTAGGGATGTAGTGTATCCCTTTTTGTCCAATCAAGGATGTAGTTCATCCCTGCTTTCCCAATCAAGGATGCTAGTTGTTACCTATTTTGGGTCCTCTTCTTGGGCACTAGGTTTGGGTTAATCTAAGGTGCAAAATTCAAGGTTAGTTGGAAGATGGGAGAAGGTTGATTTTGAGTCCTATATAAACCCATCCATTTTCCTTATTTAGCATATCTCATCTCATACATGAAGGATTTGAGCAATAAAAATCCACAAAGCCCAAAGAATATGTGCATGCAAGAACCTGTCATAGAGAAGAGAAAGAAAAAAAGAGGCAAGGAAATTTTCTCTAAGATTATTAAAAATTTATTATCAAACTGAAAGAATGAGAGATATTTACAAAAGACCAATCCTTATAGAAGGAGATCAAAAACCTTCAAGGGAAACCCTAAGAGGTAAATGACATTTAATAATTACTAACTGATTATTAAATGGAAATACAAAGTACATAAAGTGAAATCTTAAGAAATGAGTAAAGGTAATTTAATAAATTAATTTTAATTAATGCTTTACTCTAACACCAACCCTTAAGATGAGCAACAATGCAGCTAAAAACAATGTAGAAAAAGAAAGGAAACTACAATGCAATGCTGAAAGAAAACTTGGGCCCAACAATAAGGCTTGATCAAGTACCCAATCATAATCAAATCTCTATGAAATGGAGAAACACAAAAACCACATGGGAAAAACCGTACTCCAAAAAGGGATAGCAAGATAATAAGGAAGGGACTCATCACGGAGACCCTCCAAGGACAACTTCCTTCACCTCAAGCATAGAAAGAAACTAAAAATATTGCAAGGATGCAAAAGGTTTAGTGAAGATATTTGCAACATACTCAGTAGTGGGAGTGTACTCCATGCTTAGAACACCATCTTAAATTAGATGCATGATAAAGTACATGTGATTCTCAATGTTCTTGGTTCATTGATGCTCAATTGGTTTGTGAAAAATATGTATAGCACCTTGATTGTTACACCACAGAAAGGTGGGACTATTAGGAGGAAATCCAAAATTTGTCATCAACTATTAAAGGCACAAAACCTCCTGACTAACTAGAAAAACTACCCTATACTCTACCTCTATAGATGATAATGCATGAGCATTCTGCTTCTTACAAGACCATGTGATAGAACTAGAACCAAGATAGAAGAAAAATCTATAAGTGGACTTTTGATCACCAATATCACCAATCCAATCCAATTTTGTGTAACCAACAATATGAGGATCCCTCATTTGTAGTGAAAGCCATAACATGTAGTACCTGTTGGGTGATGCGACGCGCTCCCCTGCCCACAAGTGGTTAATTATGTGGTGTTCCATGTTCACTAACAGTCATGGCTTTTGGTGCAACGGCAAATGGACCCTACAATTGGTATCAGAGCCTGGTTTTGGCCTGGTCATGGGTTCAAATCTCTCCGGTGCCTTCCCGACCCGCGTAAGCACCTAGTATTCGCATCAAGGGGGAGATTGTTGGGTGATGCGACACGCTCCCCTGCCCATAGGTGGTTAATTATGTGGTGTTCCATGTTCACTAACAGTCATGGGTTTTGGTGCAATGGCAAATGGGCCCTACAGTACCCTGAATGTACCTCAATATATGTTTGGAAGCTTTCCAATGACTCTCATGTGGATCATGTGAGAATCAAGAGACAAGTCCAACCACAAATAAAATATCAGGACATGTGTATTTTAAGTACAAAAAACTATCCACAAGCTATCTATATAAAGTGGTATCCACTATAGGAGTAGTGAAAGCGGTAGATAAAACAAAACCCAATTGAAAAGGTGTGAAAGCAGACTTATAAAAAACAAGCTAAATCTTTAAAGCATATTAAGAGCATACTTATGCTCAAGTATGGCTATCCCATCTATAGAATGAACAACCTATAGGCCCAAAAAATAGTGCACAAGTCCAAGGCTTCTCAACCTCGGATAATTCCTATTCTTATTATTTTTTTTGTAAATTTATTTTTACAAATAATGTAATTAAGTGTGACTATACATGTCTAGTTGGCATGTTGATGTGTCACTCCACTTGCTTGTGTTAGCATCTTGAATAGTGTATAAGAAGATCATTACTAAAATAGTTATGACAGATTCCTATGATGCATAAGAGCTATCTTTGGAAGATATGATGATGGGTGAAGATGTGAAGACATGTGGCACGTGATCATTGAGTACTATACACTTGAGTCTCCATCTAACATGTGGGGTTGGGGGCATTGCCTTGGAATTTTTTTGTGTTCCTATTTTTTTGGAAAATGGTAAAACCCTAATATGGTTCTTCTTTGGATGTTGCCCTAAAATATAAAGTGAATGATATAAGTGACTTTAGGGTTGCAGATAAGGGAGAGTGAAAGTGTATTGTTGGTAGTGTTTTGTTGTGACTAGATTTGTCTTTCGTGTCCTGAAAGAACTTGTATTGCAAGTGTGTTGTAACCTTTGTGTTGAAGATAATACATTGTGCAAGTTTTGGAGGAGTGGGGTTGTTTTACTGAAAGGTTTTTTCCCTATTGATATATCTTTTTGTTTGTGTTTTCTTTCTCTATTTGTTTTCTATATTCGTGGTTGACTACAATATTGTTGTTTACATAATATTGAATCTGAAATTGTAAGTATTTAAATAGAATTTGCACATTAATTTCCTTAAGGGATTAGTGTAGGAAGCTATTTGGGCACATGAGTTTCCTTACAAGTGGTATTAGAGCTTGATCAAACTTTGATCCTAGTTGTTGGGTAGGGTTTTTTGAGCTAATCTCAAGTTGAGTGGGAGTTTTTTTTGTAGAGCATTCTGAATCTTATTTGTAGATTGAGATGGTTAGTTCATCATACAAAAAAATGGAGGTGGACAAATTTAATGGTAGTAATTTTGAGTTGTGGAAACTCAATATGGAAGACTTGCATGAAGATCTTGATCTATTGGAGGCAAATTCACTTGATGCAAGACCCACAACAATATCTCAAGAAGATTGGGATCTCAAGATTTGAAAAGCTAAGGGTCTTATTAGACTCTATCTACCTGATTCAATTCTCCTGAATGTTCTTGATGAGAAGACTGCAAATAGTTCATGGATACAACTTGGGTCTATGTATCAGGCCAAATATCTAGTGAACAAGTTGTTCCTGAGGAAGAAATTGTATTATCTAAGAATGGAAGAAGGAGGACTTCTTATAGATCATCTAAATGCTTTTAATTTACTAATTGCATAGTTGACACCATTTGGTGTCAAGATAGAGGAGGAGGATCGATGTATGACCCTATTATGTTCCTTTTTGGATTCATGGGACCATCTTGTGATGGCTCTTGGAATTACTTTACTAACTTTCACAATGAATGATGTGGTGTCTTTGCTGTTATTTGAGGAGATGCAGAGAAAGTCTTTAGATTCAACTAAGAAAGCTCTTGCTATTTGTGGTAGATCCAATGATAGAGGGAAGAAAAATGACAAGTCTAGAAAGGGTAGATCCAAATCCCATGGAAAATCAAAGACTCCTAAAAAGTCCAAGGCAAAATACTGGAATTGTGATAAGATTGGGCACTTCTACAAAGACTATAAAGAGCCAAAGAAGAAGAAGAAGGCCTCAGATTCAAGTTCAAAAAAACTCAAGAAGATGGTGATGCTTTCATTACAGCCTTAGTAGTGCATGTATTTGATGATGTGTGGTTAATAGACTCGGGTGCTTCTTTTCACATGACCTCTCATCGAAATTGGTTCTCAAAGTATGAAGTTCTCAATGGTGGAAGGTGTACTTGGGTGATGATTCTCACCTAAAGATAGTTGGAGAAGCACGGGTCAGTATTGGATTCCTTGATGGAAGAGTAAAAGGGATCAATGGGGCAATACACATCCCTAGTTTGGCACAAAACCTATTATCTATAAGTATACTGAATGATGTAGGTGTGCAAGTTTTTTTTTCTAAAGATGGATGTAAGACAATGAGAGGAGCTATGGTGCTTACTAAGGGTACTAGGAGAGGTACTTTGTTTCATCTTGATGCATGCATTTCGTAGTGCAATAGTTCTTCTATTTCAAAGAAGAGAGTAGTTATCACTTCATCCCCACCATCTGAATGAGCAATAAAGAAGAGTGTGGTTATTGGTTTTGATGGTAGCACAACATGTATACCTAAGGGTGCAAACACATTGGAAGGAAAGCTTCCTGTAGAAAAGACAATGTTGTGGCATATGAGATTTGGCCACATAGGTGAGAAGGGTCTCAAAACCTTGAAAAACAAGATCTTCGTTGAGGGGTTAAATGATTGTAATCTTGAGTTTGAATTCTATGAACATTGTGTCTATGGTAAACAAAATCTTGTTTAGTTTTACTCTAGTTCTCACAAATCTTCTAATGTTTTGGATCTTATTCATTCTAATGTATTTGGTCTTGTAAAAGTTCCTTCAATCTCCAAGTCTATATTTTTTGTAGCTTTCATAGATGATTATAGTAGGACATGGATTTATTTCTTGAAAAGTAAGACACAAGTCTTTAATCAGTTCAAGGAATTTAAAGCTCTTGTAGAGAATTATACTAGTAAGAAGATTAAGTGTGTGAGAATTGACAATGGTGGTGAATTTTGCTCAGAAAAGTTTGAATAGTTCTATAAAGAGTAAGGCATCAAGAGGCATAAGAAAACTCCTTATACCCCACAAAAAAATGGATTTGCAAATAGAATGAATAGGACACTAATGGAGATGGCTAGGAGTATGCTTAGTGGAGCTGGTTTTGAACAAAGGTTTTGGGCTAAAGCTATGGCCATTGCTTGTTATCTGGTTAATAGATCTTATACATCAACCCTTGTTCATAAGACATCCATGGAGGTGTGGTTTGGTAAGAAGCCTTCAATTAGACATCTTTGTGTTTTTGGTTATGAAGCTTATGCAAATGTTCCAAAGGAGAAAAGATCTAAGTTGGAAAAAAAAGATATCAAATGTATTTTCATCGGATATGGTGTTGGTGTGAAAGGATACAAGCTTTGGGACCCTATGAATAGCAAGGTGTTGTATAGTAGAAATGTTATTTTTTGAGAGCTAACATCTTCTCCTATTGTGCTAGAACCAGATGAAAAAGAAAAGAAGGAAGATATTGTTCAGTTTCCTCCTACGCCTGAGAAGACTGAATAGAAAGACCATGTTGGGTCTAATGATGAGGAAAAATCTAGTAGCTGTAATAGTTTAGAAGAAGAGGAAGAAAAATGTCAACCTCAACCCTTAAAGAGACCCACAAGAGTAAGAAAGAAACCAAAAAGGTTTGGTTATTCTATGTTAGATTCTAGTTGTGCTTTTTCTTTGATTACTAACACTGATGAGCTTAGATTTGTGAAAGAGGGTTTGGATATGGAAGATGCAAGTTCTTGGATTGAGGCTATGGATAATGAGATGGCTTCATTGGATTAAAAAAAAAACTTGGGACCTTGTACCTTTTCCTAAGGGACAAAAACCTATTGGTAGCAAATGGGTGTTCAAGAAAAAATTCTATGTAGATGGCAGTGTTGAAAGGTACAAAGATAGATTGGTTGCAAAGGGGTACTCACAAGTAGAGGGAATAGATTATGGTTAAATATTCTCTCCTATTGCAAAGTTGAAATCTATTAGATTTCTTTTATCTCTTGTTGCATCATATGATTTAGAAATAGAACAGATGGATGTGAAAACAACTTTCCTTCATGGTGATTTGGAGGAAGAGATTTATATGTCACAGCTTGAGCACTACATTGTTAAAGGTAAAGAATCTTTGGTTTGTAGATTAAAGAAGTCTCTAAATGGTTTGAAAAAATCTCCTAGGATGTGGTACCTTAAGTTTGATGTCTTTGTGTTTTTAATTAGATTTATAAGATCGAAATCAAATCATTGTGTTTATTTTAGAGTTGAAAATCATCACCTTCTTATTGTTGCATTATATGTGGATGATATGTTGCTATTTGGGAAGGGTAAGGGTATGATTTCTAATTTTAAATCTTAGTTGTTAGCACAGTTTGAGATGAAAGATCTTGGGGCAGGAAGGTACATCTTGGGTATGGAAATTAGTAGAGATAGGTCTACCAGAAAACTTTGGTTGAGACAAAGTAAGTATGTGAAGTCTGTGTTGGACAGGTTTAACATGGTAGATTGTAGACCATTATGTGTTCCTATTTCTATAGAAAAAAAGTTATATGTAGATGATTTTTTAAAATCTCCTAGTGAGGTGGAGGACATGAGTAGAGTACCTTATGCTAGTGCAGTTGGTAGTCTTATGTATGTTATGGTCTATACTAGACCAAACATTGCCCAAGTAGTGGGAGTTCTAAGCCATTTTATCGCTAATCCTAGATGGGTACATTGGGATGCAGTTAAGTGAGTATTCAAATATTTGAGGGGTACATTAGATTACTCCATTTTTTATCATGGTAACTCTTCTAGAGTTCCAAATTTAGTTTGTATTCATGGGTTTGTGGATTCATACTAGGCAGGTGATATTTATAGTAGGACATCCACCAATGCTTATATGTTCACTATATTTGGTGGTGCCATCAGTTGGATGAGTAAGTGACAACCTGTGGTTGCTTTGTCCAGTACAAAAGTAGAGTACATGACTACTACTCATTCTTTTAAGGAAGCCATTTGGTTTAGGAGATTATGTTCTAATATTGGTGTTGATGTAGGATATATTACTATTTGGTGGAACAGTTAGAGTGTTATTTTCCTTGCAAAGAATACAACTTTCCATACCAAAATGAAGCACATTGATGTGTAATTTCACTTTTTGAGAGATATGGTGGAAGATGGAAAGGTAAATTTGGAGAAGGTAGATATTATAAAGAATGTTGCAGATGCATTGATGAAACTAGTGGGCACAAAGAAGTTTAGATGGTGTTCAAAGTCTATGGGCATTTCGACTTATAGCGGTTAGTTCATGTTATGTTCTTGTTGCTCTTACAAGGTGTTTGACAAGTGGGAGAATGTTAGTAATAAGGTGTCTCAACCTTGGATAATTCCTATTCTTATTATTTGTTATGTGAATGTATTTTTTGCAAATAATGTAATTAAGTGTGAGTGTACATGTCTAGTTGGCATGTTGATGTGTCACTCCACTTGCAGCTATGCTGGTAGAATTAGAAGAGATCGTATTACTTGTTAAAATGATAAAACTTTTATAGTTGAAGATGACATGAAATATAATAATAAAATTTCTGTTGCCGGGACTTTAATCCAGGTCTCTCGGGAAGGAGATCATTCTTGAAATGGTTAAGACAGATTCCTTTGATGTGTAAGAGATATCTTTGGAAGATATGATGATGGCTGAAGACGTGAAGACATGTGGCAATTGATCATTAAGTATTAAACACTCGAGTCTCCATCTAGCACGTGGGATTCAGGGCATCACCCCAAAATTTTTTTTGGGTTCCTACTTTTCTAGAGAGTGATAAACCCTAATACAGTTCTTCTTTGGAAGTTACCCTAAAGTGGAAAGTGCATGATATAAGCAACTTGAGGGTTGCAAAAAAGGGAGAGTGAAACTATATTGTTGGTAGTGTTTTGTTGTGACTAGATTTGTCTTTCATCTCCTAAAAGAACTCTCATTGCAAGTGTGTTGTAACCATTGTGTTGAAGATAATACATTGTACAGGTTTTGGAGGGGTGGGGTTGTTTTACCAAAAGGTTTTTCCCCACTGGCATATCTTTTTGTTTGTGTTTTCTTTCTCTATCTATTTTTTGTATTCATGGTTGACTGTAATATTGTTGTTTACATAATATCAAATCTGAAATTGTAAGAATTTAAATAGAATTTTCACAATACTTTCCTTAAGGGATTAGTGTAGGAAGCTATTTCTGCACTTGATTTTTCTTACATCCTGCAATGTTAGAGGTATTTGGCCAAGTGTTGTGGACTCAGTCACCAAATAGTGGTGCTCATGTTGTGATGTGGAGCCTAATCAAATTTGGAGGTTTATTTGGCACAATTTACCTCTAGATTATTTCCATGGTGGTTTGGGCGTAGTGCCCCCAAGATGGGGTCAAGGGGTAGCACCCCTACAGTGTCCTTGGGTAGTGCCCCAGGTGTGCTCCCTATTGTAGTATAGGGTGGGATCAAGGGGAAACACCCCCGTAGGGTTTTCAGGGGTAGCATCCCTAAAGCCAAAAATGATGTTATATTGTAAAAGGAGTTGGCTATTATTTTCTATCATTCTGGCCCTAATTTTGTAAGCGGCAAAAAGATTGTATAAAAATGTTTAGAGTTAGGGATTTTCATAATGTGTGATGCAAAAATTGGTTCTTGCAATGGTATTGAGCTGTAAGGGATTACGAAGTGTAATCAGGTTACAATCATTGGATCATAATGATATTGGACTTGCTATTGGTGGATGTATCCTAGGGATTGGGTAAACTACATCAAATCTTGGTGTCTTGTGTTCTCTTTTATGTGATCTACTATTTTTTGGTATTGGTTTTATTTTCATGTAACGGTTATTTCTATTTGAGGTTAATCTTAACAATTGGTATTAGAGCTAGACGATCGTCATTATTTTTTAGCAATCCTCTATAGGAAGGTCTCATGGTTGAGTGGGAGTCTTACGATTGAGTGGGAGCTATGGTTGACAAGGGTAAGCTAAAGGTGGAGAAGTTTAATGGGAAGAACTTTTAGTTATGGAAGATGCAAATGGAAGACTATTTTTATCAGAAGGATTTATGGAAGCCATTGGAAGGAAAATCCAAGAAACAAGGAACTATATCAGATGATGACTAGGAGATTTTATATAGAAAGGCACTTGGAAGCATTCGATTATGCTTGGAAGCATTAGTGACATTTAACATTACAAAAGTGAAGATGATGGAAGAGTTGATGGAAAGCCTAGCAAAATTGTATGAAAAGCCCTCTGCTTCGAATAAGGTATTTCTCATGAAGGGTTTGTTTAATATGAAAATGGTACAAGGTAGATTTGTTGTAGCTTATTTAAATGAGTTTAATACTATTACACTAGTACATTTGGGCTCAATTTTTGACCTTTATTGGTCAAAATTTTGACCCATTTTTTGACCAATCTTTGACCAAATTTGACCAACGAATTGGTCGATAATTTTCCAGTCAAAAATTTGATGAACATACTGGATGGTCAAAATTTTGACCAATATGTTGGTCAAAAAATTTCCAGGTTGCTGAGCCATTTTCTGCCATTCATTGGTCAAACTTTTGACCAATGCATGGTGGAAAACTAGATGGCACTGGTTGAAAACTTTTTGGTTGAAAATTTGACCATCTAGTAGGTTGGTCAAAACTTTGACGAATACGGTGGTCGAAAAATGTTGACGTTGTTAGCACATTTTCTACTATTCATTGGTCAAAATTTCGACCAATGCTTGGTAGAAATCTGTAGGGCCCATATCATGGACAACGATATCATGGACCCACTTCCTGTGTACTAGGTACAAAGATTTCTGATCGTGAGATTGAGCTGGGATCAAAGGGTGGCATTTACTCGCTATGAAGAAGTGCTCAGAAGTGAAGTATAGTGAGTTAGCAAGTGTGGCCCACTACTGTTGAAGTAAAATTGTTGTCCACAAGATCAAGTCTAGATTGATGATGCTCGTTGACTTGCTATAAAGAGATGTGCAAAATTTAGGTATACTGAGTAAATGAGCAATGGACCCACCATCATGTTCTTAAAGGTTGTTTCAATTGTCTACCACACGATTAAAGTAAGATCAGTGATCATCACTAGCTCGCTATGGAAAGGTGCTCGAGAATTATGTATAACGAGTTAGCGAGTTGATGACACATGTGCATAGTCATGCATGGGCCCAGTTTGAAGTGCTAGCCTTGAAGGAAAGGTAGAGGTGGAGGTTTTTTATTGGCTTGACTGCCAATGTGTTAAGAAGAAAGCTGAGTTAGCTTAGTTGTAATTTCCAAATCGTAGGATTTTTCAAGGATCAACAGCACAAGTTTAAAAAAGAAAGTGCGATGCCACTCTATGTTTCTATTCAATGAATTTATGATAAGTGAAAGCTTTGTGTGTGGGAGAAACAAAGAATAACACAGAGATTTTCATTAATTCTAGTCCCACATGAACAGAGATTGCAAATTTTCTGAGCACAAGAGCCTGATTGATTGTGTCATGTTAAGCCTGGTAAAGACGTGAAACTATTCTTCTGTCATTTGAGAGAAATTTTAGAAGTTTAGAGAAGAACAAGTTTAGCAAGTCAAGTAAGTACTCATATTATAACCTCTATGGCATTCCAATTCTCTCAATACTATCAAAATGCCTCCTAAGAAACCATTCTCTAGGAAAATTAATTATATGGATAGAAATGTCCACGATGATTTATTAGAATTACTCCCAGAATCTACTATACAGCCTACACAAGTTAAAAAGTTAATTTCCTTAAACCCTAGGCTTAAAATCGGTGATGGCCTATATGACAAGGGGAACTGGGTTAGGGATGCAAAAACTACTTAAATTGGCCTTATCTTGTTTAAAAAGTGGTTTTCGGAAAGAAAGTTGTTTGCCCCGCATGCTAATGTCTAGAATTTTGATTTGGAAAAGTTAGTAGTCCCAAGTGTTTTCATGGATTATGATTTGTTTGAAGCCATTGCTAAGAATTATGACCAAGCCATTAGGGTTGTAAGAAGAAAGGATGGTGTGCCTCTGGTCTCGATTACTCCTGAAGAAATTAGAGAGGTTTTTCACCTAGAACCATTATTAGACTACCATGTGCAAATCAATCTGCTAGAATTAGAGAATGAATATAAAGCAAAGAAGGATGTAATTAGGGGAGGTGCACTAAGGGCACATATTGGTACAATAGGAACTTTGCCAGTAATTACTACAGCCTCTAGAGAGCCTTTTAAGAAGAATCTTTTCACTTCCCGGGCTATAGAGATATACATGACCTTATGCCGAGTTTTTGGTGAAGATGAGCAAGAATTTATGCCCATTGGTTTCATGTACATGATGGTTTAGATTGCTTCCTTTGGTGTAGATGTTATTTTTGATTTTGCTTCCTTTTTGGGTGAAGAAATTCACATTGGTTTAGTTGGGATTGCAAAGGGCAAGGTGGAAAAAGCTTTTGGTCACTACTCTCTATTAATGCATATGTTTTTGTTCAAAGGAGTGACATATTTTGGTAATGAGATGGAACTAAATAGAGAGGAGAATGGGGAAATATTGCCAGTCCAGTTGTGGAGTGCAGATATGACTTGGGATGCAAGTAATGCTAGTTTTGTCAGATTTGATAGATATTTTGCTGCTAAATTGAGATGCCTCATATTGAGTGACAATCCCACAATCCCTAGGGTACTAATGAGTCTCATTAGGCCTATGGATAACCCCAATGACTTGAAAGTTTCACATAATTGGGGAGATATCATCCCCTACCCTATTTATACTATTTTTAGAATCTATGGTTTCAAGGGGAACCCTCATGTTTTGCCTTACCAAGTTCCTTTGAAGGTGGGAATGGTTGAAGTTTTATGGCAGTTAGGGGGAGTGGAAGAAATGTTTTTGTTGAAAAGGAAATTAGGGTCAATTGTCCCTACCTGCACAGTGGCCCATTAGTTTGTGATTACAAAAGGGGGATGGATCTTTTTGCATAAAATTTTGGAGTAGTATATGATGGCTGTCTCTCATCCCCATTTTTGTGATTCTGAGGGATTTTTCAATCAGATGTTGAGGCATAGAATCAAGTTGGGACCGATCAAGCATGATTCTTATTGTCCAGAGGATATTATAAGGAATGAATTCTCATTGCAGGAGTAGGAAACTAAAAAGGAAAAATGGAGAGTTTATTCTCGGGTCTTAGAATTCATTCATTGTTTTGATAATAAATATGATCCTTTGGATAATGCTATTACAGAGGCTAACAAAATAAGTAAGCTCATGAATACCTTCCTTGAAATAATGGAGGTCATGAATGAAAAGAAACAAATTTTTATTGATTCATATCCTGATAAGTCCAAAGAGGTCATGAGGAGGTTGGCTTTCACTCCAAATGTGAGAACTAATAAAATAATTGTACAAAAGAGGCCCAGATATACTATAATTCAGAATAAAAGGGTTCCTATAGACAAGAGCAAACAAATAATAGGATCTACCAGTATAGCCCAAGAGGAGAGACTTGAAGAGCCTAGTCCTAAGAGGCAAAAGGTAATGACAGAAGAAAGGCCTCAAGATGAGGAATATTCACCCACCTAGTCCCCTTTGAGGATTGGAGAAGAGCAGCTCACTGGTGAACAAGTTGAACAAATGGGATCACAGAGAGATATTTTTATTACTCAAGTAGAATTAGATGAGGGTAACCCTCCAAAACTTCCTCTCCCAAGTTTGGATCTAACAATAGCTGATTATAGAGGCAGGGAGTTGGACCCTGTATTAGAGCAGGGAAGTCATCAATTTTTGACTGATGACAGTTTTGTGAAATCAAGGGCTTTTCAACAGTTTGCATGGAGGACAAACATGAACGTTTTTGAGGAGAAATGTAAAAAGATGAAAATAAAGCATCCAAAAATGGATGAAACTTCCATGCAAAACCAAATTAAAGAAGAAATGATGAAGGAATTGCAAAATATAAGCCCTGAGGAGGGGAGGAAAATGATAAAGGCATCTAACATTTTATTATTTCCCAATTGGGATATTGCAGATGCATTAATTTTCAATTTTGTTTCAAGTAGATTGGAGTTGCAAGACCCAAATAGAAGAGACTTCCAAGGCACTTCATTCATTGAAGATCAAGTTGCATTGGTCAGTTGGTCATTGAGAAAGGGATCTAGAGCCACACCATCACAATCAGATGAGTCTGGGTTGATGGGAAATATACTTGTAAGAAGGGTTGCTGACACTTCACATGTACAGGCAGCATATTGGAATGTGAATTCTTCTAAGTTTGTGTTGGCCACTGCTAAGAAGGAGGAATAGGTTATGTATGAGTTATAGAATAAATATGAAACACTTCTTGAGGCCTATAATAGGGAGGTAAAAAGGAGAATTGAACTTGAAAACAAGGCAATGTGAAAATCCACAAGGCTAAGAATAACATACCCCCGTCCTCCAGTGGAACCTTTTAAATCCACCCCCCTTGTAGAGATACCAGACACACCTCAAAGGCCTGAATATTATACAGCCGAGGAATTTGAAGAAGAGAAGAGCAAACTATGGGCCTTACATGTAGAGTTAAATATGCTGTATGAGGATAAGCTTAGAAAGGCTCTAATGTATTTAGCGAACAAAATTGAGTGGCCCTTATTCTTTGATCAGTTGGTAAAAGTAATAGAAATATGGGAGGAATTGAAAAATCATGATGATACGCTGAAGCCTATTGTTAATAAATGGGGAAGAAGGGAAAAGGAAATCACCCTTCTATGTTATTCAGTTATAAAGTCTTCCCATGACCATGTTGAAAAATTGTATGATATTGCTAATGACCTGTCAGATTTTGATAACAGGAGAGTTGCTCTGCAACTGAAAATTGTTTCTTTTTTGAATAAGTACATGTGCCTTGGATAGAAAGAAGAAATTGAAAAATAAGGAAGAGTGGAGTAACGAATTGGATGACCTTTTCTGCACAAGGATAAATAATGTTATTAATGAAAAGGGGCATGCCTGGTGGGCCACCATGATAGAGGAATTGGTTAAAATCCAATTATTATTTTTTGTTTCTTTGAAGCAAGAATTTTTTGGTTTTGAAAAGGAGGCTGGTTATATTTTAAAATAGCAAAATGATATCCTACAGTTCAGCTGGCCGAATGATATACAATTTGAACCTTGGATGGCAGATCTTCTGTTGGATGAGCAATTAGAGGAGGACAGTTTAGATGATGATGAGAAACTAGAAGGTGAGGTGTAGGTTATTGACACCTCTGCACCAGAACTGATAAAAGAAGAAGGGGAAAAGGTAATAATTCCTACGCAGGGTGAAAGTAGTGAGAACCCGCAGGAGAAAACCGATTTGGTGGTATAACAAGATCATCCTTCTTTGGCCAGCTTGGTAGCCACGTATTTTGAGGAGCCAAAATAATGAGAGACAAATCAGAAGTTGATGATTCACAACAAAAACTGGAACGGGCCTACTTGAAGGAATATTTGATATGCCTAGCATTTTGTTGTGATTGTTTTTGTCTTTTGTATGATGCTTTGTTCCTTGGACACTTGTCAGATCACAATTGCCCTGTGCTTGTTGCAACTCATGCTATACAAATGAGTTCTCAAGGCATTGTGATGGTCCGAGACTTGTGCAATTTTTTGTTTCTTTCAAGAAGAGTACATATTCAGTCAGTCCAATAGTATGCAGAGGTTTTGAGTTTGCTTCCATTGTACATTCTAATAAAAAAATTGAAATGACATAAATGGCAATCTATTCTGGGCATTCAATTGGTTTTCTATTGTTTATTGTATTAGTCATATGAAAAGGATAATACAAAGGGGTATTTACACTATATCTGTGGATCATCAACTTCTATCTCCAGTTTATGGGTTTGTTTCCTTTGAAGTCATTTAAATAAGGTTTATTTGGCTGAATGCAGTCTAGATGGGTTGTATGCTGGTTTTATTGTTGTTTTTAGTTCAAGCAATTATATAAATGCTTCAGTAAATCAGTAGGGTTTATGAGTTCATAAAAGGGATATTGCATAAGAATGGAGATGGGTGATTGTAGTTGATTAATTCTTATACAAGTTATTTGAATTAGATCTCCCACCAATAGTCAATTTCTTGCCCAATGGATAAGGCACTGGTCCTATAAATCAGAAGTAAACAAGGATGAATTCTGCTGCTGCATATCAAATTATCTTACAAAATCAAAATTATTTTCAATCCTGTTCAAGAATTATAAATGCTGGTCTCAACTCATTTATATCTATTTCCTAAGTCTTAGGTAGCTACTATTTCCAGGAATATTTGTAAATTTTAGGAGAATTATGACCATATCTGCTGATAAGGGATGTGTATAAGTTTAAGAGCATTGAAGAATTGAAGTGAGCTATGTATGTATGTGAGGGTAATAGAGGAGAATCAGAATGAAACTAAGATAATTTCATTTTTGAATTCTACTGCACCATGCACTTGTACAGATCCTTTCTTGTTCCTCTTTGTGCCCACCACTTAGCCCACATTATTGAGTGTCCTATACAAGAAAGTCTTATAGCAAGCAATTTACCCAAGATTCTTGGAGTTTTTCCACTATAAGATATGATGAAATCATGAACTAAATGCCTATTATTTAAGAAAATGAGAAACACTATAAGACACTTTGTAGTGCTACAATAATAGCCAAATCACCAAAGTAGGCATGCTTTTTGGATCATATTCTCTCTCAAACACAGATGTAACATGCATTTTGGTTGCAAGTGATTTCTAGGAGCTTGGGGTTCACTATCAATTCCAACACCTTCGACTAAAATTTTTGAACAAGTCAAAAGTTGTTCCATTATAATGATTACTAATAAACTTTATCATTGTTCAAGTCAAAAGTTTATCATTAGCAAAAATGGTAGATAATTTTGTTCATGGTCTCAAGGAAAACAAAGACTGCTTGACAATAGCAAGAAACAACATAGATGACTTAGAAATAGTCTATTACAATGAAAGACATATTTTTCCCACCATAACACTAGCAGTGCTCTACTGTCTCATTTTTGGTAACAGAGACACCCCCCAAAAATGAAGGATTCACCCCCCAAACATCTTCAAACATGAAATGATCCACTGTCTATTAGATTGGTGTCTAATCCAGGCTAAACCTCCATCAGCAATTACCATCCAACACTTCACTTGCACCAAGTTTTCCCACTCTCCTACATTTGGTTAATATAGTAAAAATAAATTATCACAACCTCATTGTCTCCCACCAATAACAGTGACTATAGGTGGTAGGAGAGAATCTACATTAGAAACTTCAGAATAAGTACAGTTGACTGTGCCTAACTAGTCACTGGTTTGAATGCACCAATCTATTATTCCTTACTCAACTCGAAATGAAAATTAAAAGAATGCATGGACAAGATAACAAAAATAATAAAATTTTCTCACATTAAATATTAGTCAAAATGCATTTGATACATCATAGGAACTCACTGTTCCATGGGACAGAGACTGAATTGCAAAGAACAAGATTATTTTATTGATTATAATTTTTTTACATTGCCTTGTCTCACCACCCCAACTCTACTTCTCCCCCAAACACTCGACAAATCCCTTCTAAATAACCAAACAACAATAAACAACCACTGCTGTCTAACTATCTGACTGTTACCAATTAGTTATAAACTGAAATTTGTTGTCTAGTTGACACAAAGTGTCAACTTCGACAACTTACAATCATATATGCCTTTAATATATTTCACTAACCTTTTCAAAGGTTTTATAACTTCACTAACCCTTCCAAAGACACCTAAAACCCTTACGAGCTGTACTAGGCCTAAAGACACCTAAAACCCTTACAAGCTTTTCTTTGCATTTTTTCTACATTTGCTACTTTTCTTATAGGTGGACATGTCTATCACAAACATCCAACATGTCTGTCCTTAGACTTCATGGAAAAAACCCTACAAACAACAGAAAAAAAAAAAGGACATGAACCATCCAAACATCTCTAATAGCTTGTGGATATCCCGAAGATGCATAAGGCATGACTTTTGAAAACCAAAAAGATAAGACTAACTTGTATAACAAACGAATAACCAAAATGATTTTATGTATGTGTTATGTTTGACAATGACAATGATATTTGGATTCAAGTATCAGGAAATTTGTATCAATCAATTCATTAAATATCATTTGAATACAAAGAAGATTTTAAGAGATTCAAGAGCATAATTATAAGCCAAATTTGTGGAAGACCTAAATCAGACCTAAGTGAACAGACATGTGAAGGCTTATTTTGAATATGATGAGCAGATCTAAGGCAAAATTTTTATGAAGGTATATTCCAAGTTTAGAGCATTTATTGAAAAAAAAATATTTCAAATCTTGGTGGATTATTGATAAGTACAAGGTAGATTTGTTGAAGACCTCGAAGGAGATCTAAGGCAAATCTACCTATATTATAAACACTTTAAATTTCAAAGGTCAGTTCCTTCTGCATTGCAAAATTTGAGGTTGGTGTCTCTTGCTAATTGAGTCTACACATTTGTTTGAAGTTATATACATACATACATATATGTGTGTGTGTATAGACACACACAATTCACCTACAAGGATTTCCATGCTAAATAGTATATGCATCTTGTCTTCTTTTGTTAGACATCAACTATCTGAATGCTTTCTACATTGCTTTCAATTGACTAAATATATATAATAAAATATGCAAGTTTCTATGCCAAACTAACTCCAATCTAGAAAAATATCTAATAATTGGGATTTAAACTAAGCATGAACTATATGTTCAAGGAACCAAAAGATGACTACAATGAGACTATTACAAGTGAAGAAACTTCAATCTCGTTAAAGAGAATTGGGATGTGTGCTTGAAGACTTAACAAATTTGAGCTTCACTTGGTTTCAAGAATACTATAATATTCTCTACTTAACAAGGCCAACTACGTGAAGGTGGAAGCTCATCTGGCCTCACCCCCCTCCCCCTAACATCAATCTAAAGTACCCATTATCATCTAATTACATACTTCATTCATTAATTCATCCATTTATGAACTATAACATTCAATCAATAAAATCACATAACATTCATTAATATGATATAAAAATCATTAATACACAATACTAATCAAAACTTCATTAACACATAACAATATTCATTAACATAAAATAAAAATCTGTATTAATACGCATCATTCATACATAATTACTTAAAAAAAAGTTCTTTCATTATCCAACAAGGTTTATCAAAGAAGATTTTTAAAACATCATTTCTTTTTTTTGTTTTTCTGAGCTTTCTTAAGAAAAGCGCTCCTAGGGACATCCATATCTGCTTCATTCTCCTCCTCTTTTGGCATGTGTAATGTCAAATTGCGATGGCTCCTTCTCTTTGGAGGAGTAGGAGGTTGCTGCACTAAAGGGGGCTCTGTTGCAAGAACAAGTGAATGCGATAATTTGGCATACTCTTTTTCTTTTTCTAACTATTACAAGTTTGTAATTAAGTATGAGTACAACATAAAATGCATTTTTCTTACTTGACAATGCCACATCATGTACACTAACATTTTGATCTGCCACCGCATCAACATGTTGAACACCTGGAACATGGTCTAGTCCTTCAGCATGATGTTCAATATGCTTTGAAATATTCAAAAAAAGGATACACGTGAAATTCCAATTGAAGATGTTAAATTGTATTCATAATCACATAATTAATTTCCCATAGAAAATTAATACCTCCACCACTATAATGCACATCATGGACTTTGTCAGGAGCAGGTTCTGTGGTAGGATATGAAGGCTGTAGTAAAATGTTATGCACATTGTTATGTAGTCAATTTACGTTTAAAACTAATACCAAAAAAGAATCTTCTCAACTATTTAATTTCATGTACTTTTCATCTGACCAATTTACCTATGAGATATCATTTGGTGCACTGGATTCTTGGGCAAGGCTTACAGATTCTTCACGTAGGCGTGCAACCACAACTTTATAGCCTTCCTTCAAGGCAATTTTTCTATCTTCATATGTGACCTCCACATTGAAATCTGTACCCTGTGGTTTTTTCTTGATAATGTTAGTTTTCCATGTATGGTTTCATTAAACAAAATTGTTTGCAACATTATATTAAAAAAATAAAAAAAATTCATTGCTTTACTTACAAGTCGAGACTGCAGATTCATATAGCCACCAGAGCCAAGTTTGTGTTGGCCAGCATTTTCTACTCTCGCTTTTGTAGCCACAGATGTGTCTTGCAATCTATTAACAATTTCAAACATCTTAGATTATATATTTAAAAATATCAATAAGCATGATTACAATGTACTTAATACTATAATGACATACCTCTTTTTTCCCTGTGCTGCTTCATTATCTCTATCTTCACATAGCCTTTTCTCCTTTGCATCTTCTATTATTTCATTCCACTCCATTGGTGGAATCATAGGAGGATGGTCGCACTTTGGGTTATCCTTAAGACCCCTTCTATATTGATCCCTCACAGTCTTTATATGCTTTGCTGCTCTTTTTAGAAGTAGGCTAGTGTCAAAAATGTTTTTCCCAAATTTCTCCTCAATGGATGCAATCAACTGATTTTTTAATTCCCCAGCTTGTAAATTCCACCTTTTTAAAAACAAATAGATTGTTAGATCAATAATTTTAATATATTACAATAAATAGAAGAAAATAAAAATTATGTAGCAATGATATGAAACTACGTACCTTTTACGTATGGTGGGTCCAAACAGTCACAATGTCATATGAAAAAGATGTTCAAAGAAAGCATTATTACCTACAAAAACATAAAGGATTTATCAGTCCAAAATGAGTAATGTAAAAGTAAACTAAATTTACACTTTAAAAAATATCAATTTTAAAGCACCTGGAAGCTTTCGTTCTCTTAATGGAAACATAGTTTTCTTATTCAGCAACAATGTCCCTTCATACAAATCAGTACTAATCACACGAACTGCTCCAGGAAATGGATTAGCTTCAGTAGTACTGCTCTCTATTGCTCTATCAACTGAAACATCATAACAATTAAATGACAATTTTAGTACTGCTCTTTGTTGGTCTACCTCCCTGCCTATGTCCATGTCTCTCTATGTGTGGCTATATATATATGTATGTATGTATGTACGCGTGGTGTGTGTATGCAAGCTTCTGTAGACTTCATTTAAGCACTAATGTGCTACTTCATTGTTCATCAACTTGTAGAAAGACATTACAAAATATAGTACATTACAAAATATAGAAAAACAAGGTTTTACCAGTTCTACTGGGCATAGACGATAATGTTTGCATGGTCCTTGTTGTTGACAATGCAGTAGACAATAGTGGACCACCAATCGAAGGAGGAGTCCGCACTTCATCATGAGCTGAAGAATAGAATATTGTTAGCAAAGACATTTGCAATGGATAAAGATCAAATGGGATAGTAGCAAGAAACATAAAAAAAAAAAAAAAAAGGTAAGTGTTATAATGTTGGTCAAAATAAATAAAGTGTTACCTACACAAAGGTACTGTGAAACAACCCTGACCATGTTCAGCATGTGATGTCGCAACTGGCACATATGTCTATACAAGAACACATAAAATCAGAGATCATGATCCATAAGATACTATAAAATATTAATATCTATTGAACTTCTATTACTGCTTTAGTCGAATTACTGCTTACTTTCAAAGATTGGATTCTACGGTCCAATTCTATTCTCCGTGCCTCTTTCTCCTCACTTCTATCACCCTTGATGATAATTTGAACAAGCTCATCAGTGTATCTTTGTGTAATTTGTTGGGTGATGAATACAGGGTCAGTACTAAGGCCAATGTCATGTAGATATGACGCCCGTATTTCAGATTGCATTTGATTAGCAATCATTGTAGCTTTTTCCTATCAGTTGTGACATCAAATATTCGTATACTTTCATCAAAATAACTCCAAAGACATAAAGAAAAGAACATAATAATAGGAAATTTTTTTCTTTATTAACATTAAAAATTACAATAATTAATGTTTACCTCTACTGAAGGTGTCTGACATGGTGCATCCATATCGCCCTATGAAAAAATTTAGTAAGTCTTAGAAATCAGCAGCAAAATTAAAGTAATAGACTTACCAAAAAAAATATTAATAATAAAGTAGATTGTATATGTAAATCATTTGTCTTAAGTTAAAAATTTAGCGTAACTAATGTTTATATCTAAAACAATATTTGGCATGTTCTACTTAATGTTTATATGTGCACATATGGCTTGGAAAGAAATATTTGGTCATACAAGACCCCATCATAGTTGACATTGATCGTACTTAAAGATTTCATTGATCATCATGATTGTCATCCATGTCATCATCATCATCATCATCACCATCATCATACTCATCACTTTGATTGTTGTCGTCACCACCACCATCTTCATCACCATCATCATCCTCTTGATCACTATCATCATCATGACCATCATCGCCATGATCATCACCATCTTCGTCACCATGATCATGATCATCATCAGCATCATCATCATCATTATCACCATTATCGTTAGCATGACCAAAATCATCACCATCTTCTTCTTCTTCATCACTTGGTAACTGTTGTTCCTGATAATCATTTACTTCCTCTTGTGCTTCTTCAATATCTTCTTCTTCGATCACATTATACTTTACCGGCCTTCCTCTTGGGTCATGTCTAACAACAAATGACCAACCTAGTTTGTCTGGAACACCAAAGTAAAACACTTGCTTGCATTGACTTGGAAGAACATAGGGCTCATCTCCGACTGGCTCAAATGACCTTGTATTAATCATAGTAAATCCACTGTCGTGTTCAATAACAGTCCTATTGGGATCATTTTGATTCATTCATAACCTAAAACATTTGATAAAAAATAGAACTATTTTGAATGAATTAAAGTCGCACTCAAGTATATCATCTAAAATGCCATAGTATCAATTTTCAAATTGTTGAGGATGTATGTCAGTTCTAGATGAAATATTGGTGACTGTGAAGACAACACTTATCTCAAAATCACATGTTTTCTTCGTTTCATCTAATTTTTTTGTGCAAAATTTATAGCCATGGTAGTACATAGCTTTGTGCTATTTGACCTACAATTATTCAAACATGTCAAGAATCTTCTCATTGATCTGTGAGTTGATATTAAACTTATGTCTCATGATTAGTAATCTTATGCATACCTTTGTATCTCTTAAGCCAAATATTAGATCAAGTACCATTGGCGTAACATTGGGATCTCCATTACGATGAGCTTCTTTAACCAACGATGCAACACCATCCCATGTTAATGAGTGACCATTTTCTTGAGACTGTTCAATCGACACTGTTATCCAATCAAGATTGTTTGCAATATATAAGTGTAGTGCATCCCACTCACGACCAACTATAAAGAAGACAATTACACTAGTTAGAAACAATTTATATATATTGATGATGGATAAGAATTGTTAAATTACAAAAAAAAACTTATAATTACCTCTCACCCTCCTCAATCTACCTTTTTTTGTCAGGTACTCCCCTTTGAATTTGTCATTACAGTTGGGATCCCAAATGCGATCTAGATGGATACCTGTTGTAAACTTTGGAAGATATTCACTGATATACACCATGGTCTGGTATATCATATATCCCTCTATCATAGAACCCTCAGGACGTGCTCTTTTTCGAACCAAGCCCTTCATAAATTTCAAATGCCTCTCAACCATCCACATTGATCTAGCTTGTACAAGTCCATACAATTCAATCTCCTCAACTTGATGTATGAGGTAGTGTTCTTGAGCATTGAAAAACGTTGGAGGTAAACACTTTTGCATTTCACACATAAGCTATGGAATTTTTCTCTTCCAATATTTTATATCTTTTTTATCAATTTCTTTAGATGATAACCACCTAAATGAGATTCAACATGCAAAAACACATAGAGGAGATTTCAAATAAAATTATACAATAGATTTCGGATAAAAATCTACAAATCTAATAAAAAACACTCTTTTAACCTCATGTATTTCCCAAGATCACATATAACTTGTTTAATACTATTGTCAAATTGTTGTGGAAGGGATAGAGGTAGGACGAACTGCAATCATTAAAAAATGATCATTTCAATATATTATTAAATAATGCAACTGGTACTACATTCAATCTTACAAATATACTGTAAATAGAAAACATGACTTACCTTGAGGAAGGTATGCAAATCATGTGTCTTCAACCCTAGCCCAAAATCACCTTTCTTTGATAGAAGAGTGCTTATATTTGCAGCAAATCTTGTTGGAAATTTTGTTTTTTTATGACTTCTTTCAATGCATCACTTTGTTGCTCTGTTAACAACCAAGGAAGGGAACTTGTATTTATGAGATCTCCATTCCTATTTGATTCAATGAAAACTTTTAGTGCATGATTAGATTCATGAATGTTAGTACAAATTTTAGCAATTTGTTCTCTATCACGCTTTCCATCCAACATTTTCCATAGTGTCTCTGTTACATTCTTTCCAATATGCATAGCATCAAACAAATGCACGATTGGGAGATCCTTGTAGTATGGTAACCTACTAAATTGAGTAGGATAACTTTTCATTCCTCTAGGAAGTTGGTCATTGATGCCTTGATGACCTTCATGAGCATCAGTAACAACATTAGTAAATATAAGACAATATCGAAATACAAATTGTAAACTTTGGATGACAAATTGGACATTACCTCGATGATTTAGTCGATCATATTCCAACTTCCATAAATGAGGTGTCATTCTTTGTGGCCTTGATGATGTCTCTTCTTTCCCATTGAAAAGATGTTTTTCAGAAATTCGACACCTATGATTATTGTGGAGAAAGTGTCTAAACTCATCAAACACCTACTTTTCTAAACTTCTCGAATGACGACATTTCATCTTCGGACCACAAATTGGACATGCAAATTTTCCCTTTGTTTGAAGACCTAAAAGATCATGTATAATTGGATCATGTACAATTATCATGCACAACTTAAGCATTTGATAGTAATGTGTAAGCACTATAATAGACCAAAAATATGTGATCTTAACAATATAACATACCGCAAAAATGAGTTAGCCTAGGGGCATCATGTATTATCCATACAAGCATTGCATGGAATTGAAATTGTCGATGTCCTATTGGTCTAGAGATGTCATACATAGTGATGCCATTCCATAACTTCAACAACTCATCAATTAGGGGCTCAATATACACGTTCATATCTTTAACTTGGTATTTACCTAGCAATTGAATGAACATAAACATTACGTAATTATTATAACCATTTTCATGCACTGTTTATAAATTAATTTAGATAACTATAAAAAAAAAAAACCTGGCACAATCATTGAGAACATTATGTGCTCCCTCTTTATGGACATCCAAGGAGGAATGTTATTGTTAATAACAAAAATAGGCCATACTGAGTAAATAGATCTCATATCTCCATATGGATTGACACCATCTGCTGCCAATGAAAGTTTTAGATTATGAGGTTCTTCTTTAAAGTGTGACCATGTTTCTTCTATCTCTTTAAATGCAGAACCATCGGCAGGCATTCGCATAATGCCATCTTGACTTCTATTGCGTGCATGGTAATCCATAAATTGTGCCAAGCTAGCGCACCTGAATAACCGTTCCAGAAGTGGAATAATGGGAATGTACCGAAGAATCTTGTGAGGCACTTTTTTTGTTATTTGATCTGACCGATATCTACTAACATGACAATCAAGAAATTCTGTTGCAAATTCATGTTGTTTATGATATAGAATGTGATCATTGGGACATGCATGTATTGTCTGATACTTCTTTCCAATTTGATCCATAATGTTAGATAATTCTCGGTACGAATGAGGCAAAATGTTTGATGGTGGTAACAAAAACTCACTAATCAACCTACAATAACAAATATGCATTGTTAATATAATGAATAGTAATTGTATGCTAACCTTAAAGATGACAAAAATGAGATACCTTAGCATACGTGACATTGCTACGTTGGATATGCTATTCATAACCTTTAAGTTCACCAACAACACTATAGCCAACAATAGAGTTGTTTCGGAGCCTGGGTATAAGGGCTCGTGTGCCTTCTCAAGTAAAGGTATATCAAGACCATCTTCATCATTATTATTAGATCGCTAGTACCATCATTGTGAGCCTCTTCATCACTTGCCCCAATACCATCTTCTTCAATCATGTCCTGTGGCACATTATCATCTTCTTCCATGGGAGCGTTATCCTCAACTTAGATATTCACACCTCCATGTTCCTCTAGTAGGAAATCCACATTTAGAAATGGACAAAAATCGTGGCCCCCTTCAACATGACCATATTGCCTACAATGACTCTGGGCTGTTGTGATTAGAATTCTTTGATTCTTTAAACCCTTACACTTTTTGCAAGGACAATATTATTTATCAGGTTTTCTTCGAAATTGAGCCCACAATGCAGCCATTGTCTCATTATTTTCTTCTAGATTCATATTAATGCGATCAAATTTCCACAATCCATCATAGTTACGTAAATCAGTTTCTGGATTAGATTGTGTGGAGATTTTTACCATCAACATTTCGAATCACACGACGTGATCCATCATCATGATGATGGATCATGTAGTGTGATTCAAAACATTGATGGTAAAAATCTCCACACAATCTAATCTAGACTCATATTGTCAGGCATGGTCTTTCTTCATAGGAAAATATACCTACAAATAAATTGGACATGTTGTGATTAATGTTTATATCTGCACATATGGTTTTTGTTAATTAATGTTTTCAAATGTAACTAAAATGATTACAAACATATCAAAAAGGACCTTCATAGGGTCTTATTACATCAACTATTCTAACATGGTCATGTTGTTTATCTTGAGACCTTAATCTCTTCTCATGCCTTCAACCTTGACCTTGATGCTCCTGCATCATTCTCCCAAGGATCAAGGAAAGTTGGATCATCATGGAATTGAGTAGGCAGACCTTCTAGGAAGTTGCAATACTTCAACCTTGTAAGTGTCACGTCAATGCAATGGGTACTAAACAAACAATTTAAGTTGATGAGAAATGGTTGTTATGAATTCAAATCGTAAGCGTCACCTCAATGCATTGGGTATTAAAAAAACAATTCAAGCTGATGAGTATGGGTTTTTATGAACCACAACTCATGAAATATGCATTAAGTCCATACCTGCTGTTTACAATGAGTATGTATTTTTTTTCTAAGAACATACCTGTTGTTTACAGTCAGTAAGTTTCTATATCCTCTAACAAATTTTAAGCAATGAGCCAAAATCACACGGTTGAAGATGATCATTGTCCTCTTAAAGCGCCATCATTTGATAAATTGTTGCATTGAAATATGATCTAGAAAGGGCCTTTCCACATAGTATGTTGGCACTATTTGGAAATCATCGATCATGTGGTTATTGCAAAGAGGCTAAGGACCAAACATGGAATCAAGGAGATAGTGCATAGATGTACAAGGAAAATTTGTTGCTCTTTGGCTACTAATCTTGCTTTGTGCTTGTCAATTAAAACATTATTTTAAAACTTGATCTTAATATTTTTTATAATCAATGGCTTTCTTTCCAATGTCTATCTCTCGACTCAACACATTTTTTCATTTTTCTTTCCTTCTTGCTTCATCATAAATAATTGGTTCACAAGCACTTATGGTGTTCTTCTTGCTAAGATTATGAAGTGGACAATGACTTTCAATATAGATAATCAAATGTTTGGCTCAATTTTTTTGGGTAAGTGTGATGATATGTAGTGCACTATAAATTTTATCTTCAATGAAAGGATTAGCACCTCTAATTTTCAAATGGTGATCAACTAGAACTAGCTGATAATCTAACCTAAAAAATACATTTTATGCCAAATTCCAATCACAGTTAAAGACATTTAGCTATTGGAAAATGGCAAGATTATGTCTTATTTTAGATATGCAATAAAATGGGAAAGAAATGTGGAACAACGTTAAGTTTTTATCCACCAAACATGAGTAAAATTGTATAAACTGAATGTATTTTTAAAAATAATGTCAATTCCCTTCAAAAGAAATATTTTGCATGCAACTTACTTGCTGAAGATATTTCAAGTTCAGCAACTCTTTAATCACAGGATCCACAATAGTTGGAAGCTTTGACCTATCTGTCAGCTGTGGCTTGGCCTGCAACAACAAAAAATTCTTAGTATATGCATCTCAACATTTTAAAAATACATCAAGCAATTCAGGTCAGTTGCAGTCTGTAAATTAACTGGAATTTGTTTCTTCTTTAACATATTCGAAAATCAAGTACAATTAATAGGAATACAAGAGAAAAACTTGGAATTCTACTAATGTCATCAATGTTAATCTTGGGTACTAGTACAAAGCCAGTAAGAAATTTGTAGTTGTACCAACCAAGATATTTACAAGACTTGATCACAAAAGGTTCATTTAGCACAAAACAACTTCAAAAATATTGTATATATACACTCTTTGACGCTGTCAAAGGGAACAATTATTTTAATGATGTTTTATGTAAGAATTGCTAGAGGAAATGATAAGCGTGAAATATATTCAAGTTTTGACACTAAGGAATTGAAACCTCTGCACTCAAGAATTGCCTGGAGTGTTTAAAGAGTGTGTATGTCATAAATGAAATTGGTATAAATGTTACAACCACCAAATTTGGAGGGCATGGAAATCCAGTCATCACTATCCTATGTAGTACACTTAATTTCATATGTTGGAATCATTTTGTGACTTGTACACATGATAGTCCAATAGTTTTTAATGTCATCTTCATCACAGTTTTTTTATGATAGTCTAATAGTTGCAGGTGGCATCTTCTTCACAATTTTTCCATGATAGTTTTGTTGGTCTAAATTTTTGCATAATCAAATTCCTTTGTCCAAGGTATAGAAGAATTCAAATTGGGATCCACCTATGGTGAATAGGGTTTCTAGCCAAGTCATATTTTGTAGGTCTTTGAAGCAAATTTTTGTCGAAACCCTAGGTCTTGTTTTCTTTTAAATTTTTTGGGCGCGAAACTAAAAATATGCGAAGATTCCCATACTTTTCAAACTTTTCGCGCCCTAAGTCACATCTTTTCTTTTGTGTTTCTAACCACTTGATCCCTAAAAATCTACGGCAATCTCTATCTCGCTATGAAAAGATACAAATATTTTACCCTTAGCAACATAGCGACCACTGCTAAGTTAAAAAGCGGTACTGTCAAGTGGAAATACGGTGACCGAAGATTGTATTGTTTCAGAGATATTTCATCACGTTTACAACAGACATGTCAGAACCTAAAAAGGAATTACAACAATTAGGTACAAAAGGCATCAATAGAAATCTTAGCTTTTTTGATTAGTCGCTTTGTCGCTATCAGAGAAATTGGGAACTTCGCCGTTAGCGACATGATGCGTTCACCAAAAATAATGGCCGGCAGTCACTTTTAAATTTTTTGATGATCGTAAGTTTTTTCAGGCTGCATGGTGCACTTGCTATTTTATTATGTGTCTGATGCATTAATGAGGGTAGTTATGACTTCACTCACCTTTATCTTTTCGACCCTGAATTTTGATGAGTCACTAGAAATCACTATGTCGCTATCAAAGAATTGGTGTATCTCATCGTTAGTGACATAGAGCCCAGACGAAAAGTAGTAATATGATAAATTTTTAGAGTAAGTGGGTCCCAGAAAGTACTCCATCAGATATCAATTATAAAGCTTTGGAACATGCTGGCATCTAATGGGCTACACATATACATCGAGAAAAGCAAAGACACCGAGATTTGCTATGTCGCTATCGAGAACTTGTTCTTCTTGCCATTAGCGACATAGCGCCTGACCAAGAAATAAACAAATATGGCCCCCAGGCAGTAGGTAATATAGCCAAGATTTTATCATGTCATCAATGATTGGACCCACGCCCTATTCAAAAAATATATGAAAGACTGATAGTCAGATCTATCTCAGATCCATGATCATCATTGTCTCGCTATGGCAAGTTGCATGAAGGTTACAAATAGTGACATGGCGAAAAGGGGCCCACCATATTTCTTTTGAGCAATGCATCAAATGTCATCCACATGATCAAATCAGGATCAATGACGGGCACTATCTCGCTTTGGCAAGGTGCTCACTCTTTATGTATAGTGAGATAGCGCCTAAGTGATACATGTCCTCAGAGTTGTGTGGGTCCAGTTCAGAGGTGCCAACAATGAAGGAAAGGTACACATGGAAAATTTTCATTGGGTTGACTGCCAGCTTGTCAAGAGGAACATGATTCGTCTTTGCTTGCATCCCTCGATTGTAGGATTTTTTGTAAATCCACGATGTAAATTTGAATATAGAAGGTGATGCCACCCTGTGCATTTATGAGAGATGAAAGCTTCGCATGTGAAGAAAAATAGAGTATAACATAGAAGATTTTATTAGTTCCACCATACTTGAACAAAGATTTGGAGCATTTCTAAGTAGAAATAGTTGTTGAGAAGACCGTGCTAGATTCGGTAAGATTATGAAGCAGTTTTTTTGCAGAAAGATTGCAGTAACACTGAGAAGAACTAGAGCGAAATTAAAAGTAAGTACTTGCATTATAATCCTCCTGATATTTCAATTCCTTTGAGAGTTAATTAAAATGGCTCCAAAATAGAAAGTGTTTTATGGTCAAGAGAACTATTTGGATAGGAATGTCCACGATGATTTTCTTGAACTGCTCCCTTCTTCCACTGTTGAAACTGTAGAAGTTAAGAGGCTAACTTCATTAAACCCTAGGCTGAAAATAACAGATGGGCTGTATGACAAAGGAAACTAGGTTAGGGATGCAACAGCTTCACAGACTAGTTTTGTTTTATTCAAAAAATGGTTTTCAGAGAGGAACCTTTTTGCCCCACATGCCAACATCTGGAATTTTGGTCTAGGGAAAATGGTGGTTCCCAGTGTTTTCATGGATTATGATCTTTTGGAAGCTGTAGCTAAGAATTACGACCAAGCCCTTAGGGTAGTGAGGAGAATTGATGGTGAAATCTTGATTACAATCAACAGAGAGGAGATTAGGGAAGTTTTTAGTTTAGGTCCTGTCACTGATTATCATTTGCCCATTGATTTGAAAGGGTTAGAAAATGAGTATATGTCTAAGAGAGATTTAGTTAGGCAAGGAGCATTGAGCGCACACATAGGTAGAATTGGAACACTGCCAGAAATAACAGCATCCTCCAGGGAGCCTTTCAAAAGGGCATACTTCAATTCTAGGGCTATAGAAATATATAGGTCCTTGTGTAAAGTTTTTGGGAGAGATGAAGAAGAGTTCATGCCTGTGGATTTTATGTATATGATTACTTAGATTTCCTCTTTTGGTGTGGATATAATTTTTGATTTTTCTTCTTACTTAGCCGAGGAGATTGACATTGGACTGATTGGAATTGCTAAGGGTAAGCTGGAAAAAACTTTTGGCCATTATTCTCTGTTAATGCACATGTTCTTATTGAAGGGAGTAACATATTTTAGTAAAGAAATGGAATTAGACAGAGAAGAGAGTGGGGAAGCATTACTAGTTCAATTGTGGAGTGCAGATATGACTTGGGATGCAGAGAATGCCAGTTTTGTCAGGTTTGATAGGTATTTTTCTTCAAAGCTGAGATGCCTCCTATTAAGGGACAATCCCAGAATCCCCAAAGCATTAATGAATCTAATTAGGCCTATGGACAACCCAAGTGGTTTGAAATTTTCACATAATTGGGGAGATGTCATTCCATATTCTATTTCTACTGTATTTAGAATATATGGTTTTAAAAGAAGCCCTCACGTACTACCCTACTAAGTGCCTTTGAAGGTAGGAGTTGCTAAGATATTGTGGCAACTAGGAGGAGTGGAGGAATCCCTTCTATTGAAAAGACAAAGGGGTCAATTTTTCCTACTTGCACAGTGGCTCATCATTTTGTAATCACAAAAGGAGGTTGGCTTTCTTTGGACAAGATTTTGAATCCTTATAAGATGGCCACTTCCCATCCTCATTTTTGTGATTCTGAAGGATTTTATCATTTGGTTTTGAGGCAGAGAATTAAGCTTGGTAAAATTGAGCATGAATTTTATTTTCCTGAAGACGTAATAAGGAATGAGTACTCCTTGCAGGAGCAAGAGACTAGGAAAGAAAAGTGGAAAGTCTTTTCTAAAATTTTGGATTTCATTCATTGTCTTGATCCAAATTATAGTCCTTTGGATGATGCAGTTACAAATGTAGATAAGATGAGAAAAATTATGAATAATTTTCCTGAAATAATAGAGGCAATGAATGAAAAGAAGCAATTCTTTATTAGGTTCTACCTGGATAAGGCCAGGGAAGTAATGGGAAGATTGGGTTTTACTCCCAATATAAGGGCAGGTCAATTAACTGTCCAAAAAAGGTTGGGATATACTATTGTTCAAAATAAAAAGAATACAATGGACAAAGGCAAACAAATAATTGAGTCCACTAGTAGGGTTTTGGAAGAGAGGCCTACTGAGCCCTCCCCTAAGAGGAGGAAAATAATAAGAGAGGAGGATTCTCATGTTGAGGAGTATTCACCTTCATAGACCCCTTTGAGAATCGGGGAGGAGCGGCTCACTATTGAGAAAATTGAACAAATTGGATCACAAGGGGGAGTTTTTATCACTCAAGCAGAGATCGATGAAGGGAACCCCCAGGAAGCTCCTATGCCAAGCCTCGAGATGACTGTAGTTAATTTTAAGGGAAGGGAATTGGACCCTATTTTGGAACAAGCCATCCACCAATTTTTATCAGATGATAGTTTTGTAAGGTCTAGGGCTTTCCATCAATTTTCTTGGAGGGCAAACATCCACAATTTTGAGGGAAGATGTAAGCACATGAAAACAGAGCAGCCAGAAATGGATGAAGCCTCCATCCAAAACCAAATAAAGGAGCAAATGATGCAAGAATTCTAGAACATTACCCCTGAGGAGGGAAGGCAAATGGTAAAAAATTCTAACATAATATTGTTGCCTAATTGGGATATTGCAGATGCATTAATTTTCAACTCTGTTTCTAATAGATTGGAGTTACAAGACCCAAATAAAAAGGAATTTGCAAGGACTACTTTTAGTGATGATCAAGCTGCTCTTGTTATGTGGTCATTAAGAAGAGGATCCAGGATTGTATCAGCACAACCTGATGGTTCAGGACTGATAGGGAATATTATTGTGAGGAGAGTTGCTGATACCTAACATGTACAGGTAGGCCACATGAATGTGGATTATTCTCAGTTTTGCTTGGCTACTGCTAAAAGGGAGGAAAAGGAAATGTTTGAATTACAAAGTAAATATGAGGTAGTTGTGGATGCCTACAATAAAAAGGTAAAAAGGAGAGTTGAGCTTGAGAGCAAGTTACTGGGAAAATCCACCAGGCCTAAAATAACATACCCTCACCCCCTTGTTGAACCTTTCAAATCTACCCCCCTCACTGAAATACCAGACACAACCCAAGGGCCACAATATTACATTGCTGAGGATTTTGAAGAAGAAAAGAGTAAACTGTGGGCATTACATGTAGAGCTGGAACCTAAATATGAAGATAAACTAAGAATAGCTCTTACATATCTAGGAGACAAGGTTGAATGGTCACTAATCCATGATCAATTGGTCAGGGTGATTAACATCATGGAGGAGTTAAAAGAAGATGATGAGGCTCTAAAGCCTATTGTGAACAAATGGGTGAGAAAGGAGAAAGCACTAACCTTATTGTGTCTATCTATTATAAATAATTCTCATGATCAGATTGATAAAACCTTTGACATTGTTTCTGATCTTGCTAATTTTGATAGCAAAAGGATACATTTACAGAAGATAATAATAGGCTACTTAGACAAATATAAGAGCCAAAAATTCAATTTATTTCCTCATGCCCTATATAAGAAAAATAGTTTGAAAAGCAAAGAGGAATGGGCGAAGGAACTTGATGATTTATTTTGTTTAAGAATGAATCAATTCATAAATGAAACAGGGCATGCACGATGGGCCACCACAATAGAAGAAATGGTGAAAGAAAAAATATTCTTTGGTTCTTCAAAATAGGAATTTGTTGATATTGATAATGAGGCTGATTATATAATAAAGAAACAGAAGAATATTTTGCAATTCAATTGGCCAGATGACACATTATTTGACAGGTGGATGGCAGAAATGCCTTCTAGTGAACAGTTTGATGTAGATGAAACTGACAATGATGAGGTGCAGGGTGAGGAAGTCCAAATCATTGATACCATCACTACTCAAACCCAATCAGAAGAAGAAGACAAGAAAAACCTGTCACTTTCAGTTGCAGAACCGGGACCACAAGATGCCAATACAATTAAAGAAAAGGAAAAGGTAGAAGTTGTCCTTACCATACATAATGAAGGTGGTGGAAGCCTACAGGTGGAGGTTAATGTGCCCTTGTCAGAACAAGCTTCATCGTTGGCTAATTTAGCAATTACATATGAAGATGAATCAGATCAATGGCCAACTCAGCAACATTAGAACATGTAACAGAAGCTGACCCACCGAAAGGAATGATTTGATTTCGATATCTTCTGTTACCCATAGTTTTGTCATTTTGTGATAGGTGTATGTAGATATTCCTTTTAAAATACACCTGTCAATTTCTCTTAGCCTGAAGCTTGTTGCATTTCACACTATATAAGTCAAATTCTAGGGCAAGAGAAAAGGTCCAAATTCTATTTGCTAAGTGATACACTTAGTCTGTTTTTGGTCCACCATTTTTGAGTGAAAATTCGTGATGTATTTTCTCTGTCAGATCTTTAGAATACATTAATATAGAATGATCTGTGTTTCTTTCTGAAGGTCATTCTGAGTCTATTGTAAATTGTATACAATTTTCAAGGAAAATGAACACAAATTATGAACTGTCCCCATATCAGTTCTTTCTAAACTTTGTCTCCTTTTGATTACTTGGTTATCTTGATGTTGTATAAGTAAAGGCTTGTGCAATTGAATGCAGTTAAATTAGGTTGTATATCTATTTATCATGGCTGTTAATTCAATGGATTAAGTAAAAGATTTGATGAATTTGATAAGGTTGCTGTAGTAGTGGAAAGGATTTTGAATGACGATTTCTGATAAGAATTGTTGATAAAATTTGTTGTAAGGCAACAAATTAGATCTAGAGATTTGTAGTAGACTCTGAACCCCAATGGATTAGGCACTGATCAAATTTAATCCAGCTGAAAGAGAAATGTGTCACACATGATTGTCAAAATGTAGAATTATAATCAACTTTACTTTTATTTCCTGTAGATCTTCAAAGTTGGCCTCTACTTGTTTGCATGGAATGTTTTAGCTTTAGTTAGCCATAATTGCTGAGAACATCTGCAAACCTATAGAATATTTTTGGCCATATCTATTATATGGGATGTGTTTATTAAAGTATCAAGAATTGTACATGTATTGGAGAATTTGAGATGAGAATTCGAATGAAACTAAGATAATTCTCATATAGTTTTCCTAGTCTTGTATCATCCCTGGGTATACCAACCCTAGTTTTGTAGAGCCAAAAGATTAGAAAACCACCCTTGGTTTTGTAGAAGTTTGGCCCAAATGGTGTCCACATACAATTGATAATAAGAATTGGCTAGTCTTTAGACTGTGTGAGTATTGTCATCTTGGTATTAAGCATTTTGTTGCTTAGTAGTTTTAAAACACCAACAAGTTTGTTATTCATCCAAATGGAAACCCTTGTAGGAAGACCTAATTGCAATGCAACAATTAAATGTAATGTTGAAATATAGGAGAGAGATTCTTTTGGTTGAACTAGAAGATAAATCATCTTCTAACAAAATGATAGAGACTTTCGGTGAAGGATCCAAAGTACATCAATTCAATTATACTCTAATAAATTTAGGTGCCATCTTCATCATAAATTTTTGAAGATAGTCCAGTACTTGTAGGTGTCATCTTCATCAAAAAAATTCCATGATAGTCTATTAGTTTGAGGAGTCATCTCCATCACAATTTTTCCATGGCATACTTGTAGTTAGAGGTGCATTGAAGACCTTTTATCACTACATGAGCTAGTAGTAGATGGTGATTATTCATTATCATCATCATCTAACATAGAATCACATGAATATCATGTTTTATAGCCCACATGGCCTAGGTATTGAGGGTACAACTCCAAGCACTAAACACACCAGATTTCAAATTATTATCTTTATGTGTTGATGTTTAAGTTGAATGTTCTAGAGTTGAAGAGAGAAACACACTCAATTTTTTTTCTTTTTGTTCCTTTTTTGAATATGAAACTATTGTCTAAATGATACAATATAATTATATATTATTAAAACAAAAATACAAGAAAAATATGATACCAACACAACTATATTTATAAAAAAAAAAAAAATTTCATTATTATTTCTTCTAAGCTTTTACAACTACAGCTTCTGCATATACATTTCCTTTCTTTTCTTTCAATACTATAACAAAAAGTATAATAGTTGTTACAATAGACCAACATTCCAAATGATAAATCTGCATCTACACACTTTTAATAAAATGAAACAACAAGTACATTACATTCTTTTTGCAACTAGACTCTTTTTAACACTTATCATCAAAACATCACTAAGAAAAAACACTTGAGCGGAAACTCTCCCATTTATATTACAAAACAATGGTTGAACTTTGGCATAAAAAATAATAATGATAGTAATAGTATTCACTTCCATCTTCAATATTATTATAAAAACTTACAAAAAAAATACACATGCACCTATGGAAATATGCTCGAAGAGAAATCCCTCTCCTCGACCACCGGAGATGCAGGTGTGATTGGAGGTCGGGAATGGAACAACTTTTTAAGTCGAGCACATTAGGAAGAATGAAAGAAAGACAATATCGAGAGTTTCGAACTAATATTCTGCCCCGCCCTATATTGATGCAAATGTAGGGCCCCCTTTCATATTATTCCTAGGGCTAGCAGGCATCATTAATCAAGTGGGTGGAGAAAACCTAAAACGAAATTGGGCTCAAAGAAAACCATGTGAAAATGTAGAGATAACCATGCGAAAATGCTCCAAAAATGTCAAATGAAACCGGACGCGAAAAACGTAATTGGGCAAATGTTTTTTGAACTTTGCGGATGGATAAGCCCTGTGTTGGTCAAAATTTTGACCAACACGGGTCTTATATGTAAAAAAATGAAATTTTTGCCTTTACATTTCGACCACCCTAAATTTATTTAGTTGATGGTCAAATTTTTTTGTCAAAAATGATGTTAAATGTAGTAGTGTTACTAGTCAGTTATCTTCTGTGGGTATTAATTTTGATGAAGAAATTAGGGCTTTCTTGATTTTTTGTTCTTTTCCTAAAAGTTGGAATGACTTGATAATGGCTATGAATAATTATGTTTTTGGATCTGATACCCTAAAATTTGATAATGTAATTAGTGTTATTTTGAATGAGTAAAATCTTAAGAAATCCTCAAGTGGATCTATATCAGGAAGTTCTTTGAATGTACAAAGTAGAGGTAGAATGATTGAGAGAGGAAATGATTGCTAGTACTATGGTAAAGCAATGCATAAGAAGAAAGATTGTTGGACCCAAAAGAACAATGAAGGAGATAAACTAGAAAGGAACAAGGAGGAAAATGTGGTAAGTAAAAAATCTGAAGAGGATGCTTTGCTTTTGCCTTTAGAAAGTGTTGATGATTCATGGGTTTTAGATATTGGAGCTTCATTTCATGCTACAACTCATAGAGGTTATTTTACTGATTATGTCCAAGGGGATTTTGGGCTTGTTTATTTAGGGGATAATGAACCTTGTTAGATTGTTGGAAAAAGAAAAAGTTAAGATTAATTTGAACAATGAGAATCATTGGCTACTACATGAGGTAAGACATGTTCCAAGGCTGAGTAGGAATTTAATTTCAGCAGGGCAACTCAGTGATGAGGGTTGTGTAGTTACTTTTAATGATGAAAATTGGAAGGTTTCAAAAGGTTCCCTTGTAGTAGAAAAAGGTGTGAAAGTATGTACCTTATATATTTTTATAGGTTATATTGTTACTTCTACCTTGATTGTTTCAGAGAAAAATGAATGTTCAGGAATAGTTGTTGCAGTTGAGCAGGGAGAATAAATAGCTGCTATAGATTTTGATACAATATTTTGGCACAACAGACTTGGGCACATGTGAGAAAGGCATGAAAGTACTTTATTCAAAGAAAGTTCTTCCATGTTTGAAATGTGTCAATATGGATTTCTATGAAAGTTGTGTGTATTGTAAAAAAATGATAGTGAGTTTTGTGAAGATTGGGAAGGAAAAGAGAAGTGAGAGATTAGAGCTTGTGCATATATATGCATGGGGACCGGTTCAGGTAACTTCCCTTGGTGGATTTCATTATTATGTTGCATTTATTGATGATGCAACTAGAAAAGTATGGTTTTATTTCCTAGAAATCTGATATATTTCAAACTTTTAAGAAATGGAAATGCTTGGTTGAAAATGAGATTGGAAAGGAATTAAAATGTCTCAGAACTGATAATGGTGATTAGTATTACAATCATGAAGTTGAAGATTATTTATCCACTAATGGTATTTGTAGAAATAAAACTATTCCAAGGACTCCACAAGAAAATGGAGTGGCTGAACTCATGAACAAGACTATAATGGAGCATGCAAGAAGCATGAGGTTGCATGTAGGGTAAGCCTTACACATGTTGGTGAAGGCTATCAATACTCTTGTATATTTGATTAATAGAGGTTTGTCTACTCCTTTTGGTTGTGGTATTCTAAAGGAAGTATGGACAGGTAAGGAGGTGAGTTATTATTTTCTCAAAACCTTCGGTTGTGAAGCATTTTCTCATATAGATCCTGAAAATAGAATGAAGTTGGAAGCTAAGTCAAAAGAAATGTATATTTTTTGGATATAGAATTAACAAATTTTGTTACAGGCTTTGGGATTCTAAAAATCATAAAATTGTAAGAAACAGTGATGTCATAGTTAATGAGAAAGTGTTGTACAAAGATCTATTGCAGCAACATGAGAAGAAATAAAATGATTATGTAGTATTGGATGATACTCCAAAAGTTGATTTTCCAGTAGTTACCCATGATCTGTAACAACCACAACAACAAATACTACACACCTTAGTGAATGTTAGACAGTCAACAAGAATAAGTAAACCACCAAAAATATTTTCTCCTTGTATTCTATTTACTTACTAATGCTAGTGAATGCAAATGTTATGATGAAGTTGTGTAGATGGATACTAAGATTCAGTGGACGTATGCAATGAAAGATGAAATGGACTCTTTGTTGGAAGCTAGGACATTGGATTTATGCAAGTTGCCTACGGGTAAAAAAATTGTAGAATAAATAAGTTTACAGGTTAAAAGAAGAGGATGGAGGTAAAAAATGATTTAAATGTAGGTTAGTTGTAAAAGGATTTGCATAGAAAATAGGAATTGATTTTGATGAGATATCCTCTCTTGTTGTTAAAATGACTTCTATTCACATTGTTTTAACTATTGTGGCTACTAAAGATTTGCATTTAGAGTAGCTTAATATTAAGCAACCTTCCTTCATGGTGATTTGGATGAAGAGATATAAATGGCACAACCCTAGGGATTTGAGATCAAAGGTAACGAGAACTTAGTGTGCAGATTGAAGAAAATATTATATGGCTTGGAATAAACACCTTGGCAATGGTATCTAAAATTTTTATACATAAGCATGAGTATAGCAGGTGTCATTCAGATCATTGTGTTTGCTTTAAGAGGTTGGATGATGATAGCTACATTATTTTATGTTTATATGTTGATGATATGATTTTAGATGGGTCTAACATGGATTATTTTAAGGGGCTGTAGTTAGCATATGCATTTGTTATGATGGATTTGGGGGCAGGCAAAAAAATCATTGGTATGAAGATTTGTAGAGATAGGAAGAACATAAAATTGACATTATCTCAGGATGATTATATTGAGAAGGTGTTGCAACATTTCTCTATGGAGAATGCTAAAGCTATCAACACACCTTTACCTAGTCATTTGAAGTGGACTAATCAGATGTGTCCCAAGACATAAGAAGAGGAGGACAAAATGTCTAAGGCACTCTATGCTTTAGATGTAGGAAGCTTGATGTATGCTATGGTATGTACTAGGCTAGATATTGCAACATGAATTATTAGCAAGTATATGAGTCATCTAGGACTTGAACTTTGGAATGTAGTTAAATGAATTCTTAGATATTTTAGAGGAACATCTAGTAAGTGTTTACACTTTGGGGGCTCTACTACTACTTTATAGGGATATGTTGACTCAAATTTGGTAGGGGATATTGATACCAAGCAGAATACTATAGGTTATGTATATATTATTGGTGCAGCAATAGTGAGCTAGGTTTCTCAATTACAAAAAGTTAATGGTTTTTCCACTATGGAGGCTGAGTATGTTGATGCTAAAAAGGTAGCCAAGGAGATGATATGGCTTTAGTTCTTCATGGAAGAATTGGGACACCCACAGAGGGATAATTATGTGTTCACGGATAGCCAGAGTGTCATTCATCTTGCAAAGAATTTAGCTTTGCATTCAAAGAAAAAACACATACACTTGCAGTACCATTTCATTCGATCAGTTTTGGATGATGGATAGTTAAAGCTGGAGAAGATACATACAAATGAAAATCCAACAGATACATTTATGAAGGTAGTGATAAGGGAGAAGTTGAACTCCTCTTTAGCTTTAGTTCATCTTCTAGACTGAATAGAATAAAAGAACAACATATTCTAGTGGGAGCTATAGGTTTAGTAGTGCTATGATCAATCTCCAAGTGGGAGGTTATTATTGTGGAGTTTGATCAGTCTCCTAGTGGGAGATTTTTGTGATGTGGAGCCTAATTAGACTTAGAAGTTTATTCTATCCATTTTTCCTCTAGATTATTACTATGGGGGTTTGGGGGCAGTGCCCCCAAGACCAAGTCAAGGGGCAGCACCCCTGCAGGGTCCTGGGTAGCACCCCAAGTGCGCTCCCTATTGTAGTATAGGGTGGGGTCAAAGGGCAATGCCCAGATGGGGGTTTTCGGGGGTAGTGCTCCTGAAGTAGAAAATGATGTTATATTGTAAAAGGCATCAACTATTGTATAAAAAGGCTTAGGATTAGGGATTGTCATAATGTGTGATGCAAAAATTGGTTCTTGTAGCAGTATTGAGCTATAAGAGATTATAGATTATAATCAGGTTGTAATCACTAGATCAAAATAATTTTGGACTTGTTGGTGGACATAACCCAGGGATTGGCCGGAGCATGTTAAATCTTGGTACCTTGTGTTCTCTTTTATGTGATCTACTATTTTCTGATATTGGTTATATTTGCATGTAACTATTATTTCTATGTGAGGTTAAGGTTAATCCTAACAACTCAGTCATTGTTTATTGCTCAATAGATACTCTGCTTGACATGCACTGTAGGAACATGATTGTCGAAAGCACTTGATGCTGCTTGTAGGAACTTGACACACACTAGGAGCTACATGAAGCTTGATTACATTGTTGCTCAAGTAGCTCCATTGCTATTGGAGGACTTGACTTACTCTTTGGCTAGATTTTCACTGGTGAGCTTGGCTTGGTCTGAATAGTTTGGGTTGTAGTGATGCACGAGTTAGCTCATTCGGTGAAGGAACTTAGTTATGTCTGGTAGAATGCTAGCACTCAACATGGTTTTCTCTAGCACTTAGCTTGCTCTTGGTTCCTTGTTGGTGTTGATTTGTTTGTGAGATGATTTTTTTCATTTAATTTATGTATGGATATTTAATTTGTGTTGTAGCTAACTTGTGGCTCAAAATATATTTAATGTAAGGGATTTAATTTAATTTGTAATGAACTGGGCTAACTTGTGGCTTAGTTCGATATAAGTAGGGGGTGTTTTAGACTCTTTAGGAATTATTATGAGGATCCTTCTTGGAGAAGAGGATGTGAACTTTGAAGGGCTAGTATCTATAGCTTGAGGATTAGAGGATTACTTGTTTGGTGGACTCAAGTGTACAAGTGCAGATTCCTTGTTGTGTTCTTATCCAATTATGGATCTCGACTAGCTAGGATTGGGATTGTAAGTTAGATCTTGTGGAATCTTGCAGAACTGATATTCTAATTTTTGTTTATATTTGGCCCTAACCTAGATGGCCTTATAGTGAGGTAAAATTTTTTTTATTCAGTTATTTTATGAATAAACAGTTTCTGATTTGGTATCAGATCTTGTATTTTTCTTGATTTTTGTTGTGTTTCCATTGTGTGGTTGTTTTCTATGGGTTCAAACATCTCCTTTGGGGATTCTCTTTCCTTGTACTACATTAGGTGGTATTAGAGTGAAGGTTGTTCCTGAATGTGTAGACAGATCACCAAACTTGAGGCAATTTGCATTGGGACTTGGATAAAGGCTAGAAGAGAAGGTTGATCTTGTGGAGCTAATTGATCTTCTAGATTGGTCAATCTATTGCTTTGAGTTTTCAAAAATCTTGAAAGATGCCTCCAAGAATATTGGACCCTAGGACAATCGATGATCTTAGTGATGTTGTAGAAGAAAGGATCTCAAAGAAGATTAGAGAAGAATTTAGATATGAGATTGCATTGATGAAGAGTGACATGATTGTTGAAATTGTGAGTGCTTTAGGTGGTGTACCTAGGTAGGTGGGTACTAAAGATGGTTATGAGGAAGTTGTTGAAGCCTTTGAAGTTACTAGATCTAGTGGTGAGGACATAACTGATCGTTTGTAGAGACCTATTAGAACTAGAGCTAGTTAGTTTGCTAGACCTAGATCTCAGTTGAAACTAAAGAATAAGATGGAGGTTTTTAATTTCATAGGTACTTTGACTCCTAAAGACTTGATTGATTGGATTGGTGAATTGGAAGATTACTTTGAGCTTGAGGATATTGAGGATCCACTTAGAGTGAGGTTGACTCAAACTAAGTTGAAAGTACATGCTGCTCTTTGGTGGAAAGAAATGCAAAGAGATAGAGAAGAAGAAGGTTAAATTAAGATTACTAGATGGAGATTGATGGTGACTAAATTGAAGGCTAAGTTCATTCTTGCTGATTATGAACTTGATTTGTTTAAGAGGTTGCAAAAACTAAAGTAGAAAGACATGACTGTGAACGATTATATAGAGGGGTTCTACAAATTGACTATTTGGTTTGGGCATAGAGAATTGTAAAAGGAGAAGGTAGCTGGATACATTAATGGTTTGAGATTCAATATTCAAGATGATTTTGGTATGCTAAATATTTCTTCAGTTGAGGATGCTTATCAATATGCTATGAAGGAAGAAGATAAGTTGAAAATGAAAAGTCAAGGTGATGCTAGAGGGAAGGAGAAGCAGGATAACTTGACAAAGGTAAACTAAAAATGAAAAGTCAAGGTGATGTTAGAGGGAAGGAGAATTAGGATAACTTGGCAAAGGCTAAACTAAGAGATGAAGGTGAACCAAAACCTTTTGATTAGAAGAGAAGGACAGGTGGAGGTGGATTTAGTGGTAATTTCTTTAGATGTGGTTAAGAATGACATAGATCTTTTGAATGTCCTCATGGTAGGAAAGCTGCTATTGTGAATGAGGTTATAGTCCAAGAAAATAAACTTGCGGAAGGAGATAGTTTACTAACTTGACAAGTAATGGTTGGTTAAAGGACACTAAATTATTGTCAGAGGACTAGTTTGTTCAGGACTTGTTGTAAGTCTAGTGGTAAAGTTTGCAAGGTGATTGTGGATGGTGGTAGTACTGATAACCTTGTTCCTAAGGAGATGGTTTGGAAACTTGGTTTGAAGAGAGTAGGACACCTTTATCCTTATAGGATTGGCTGGTTGCAAGGTGAGCATGTTGTGGAAGTAAGGAAGCAATGCCTTACTGATTTCCAGATTGGGTCGTATAAGGATCAAGTGTCGTGTGACATTGTGGACATGAAAAATTGTCATTTGTTGCTTGGTATACCTTGGAAGTATGATTGCAGGGCTATGCATGATTATATTAGGAATGTGTTTATAGTTGAGAAAGGTGGTAGGAAGTATTCCTTGATTCCTTTAAAGAACGAAGAGCTTGGTAGGAGGAACCTAAGTATTGGTAACTAAGTTGAGTTCAGGGATTATGAGAAGGTTGGAAATCAACATGGAAAATAGGCCTATAGCACATTGAGGATGGATATGAAGAAGTAGAGGAAGAATAAAGGAAAGAGTGTAGAAGTTGAAGACTTGGAGGATATGTATGTGAAGAACTAGTTTGAGATTTATGTATTGAATCCCAAAAGATGGTATTCTAGCTATCGAGAACATATTTTTTAACTTGGGGTGTCTAATGTAGAAGCATCTTTGATTGGCTTGCAATCCTACATGGCTTGAGGTGTTTGGTTAAGTGTTGTCCACTTGGTCATCAAACAGTGGTGCTCAATCATTGTTGATCCTACATGGCTTGAGGTGTTTGGTTAAGTGTTCTAGACTCAGTCATCAAGCAGTTGTGCTCGGTCATTTTTGGTCACTTGATAGATATTGTGCTCGACATGCACTATAGGCACTTGGTCATCAAAGGCGCTCAATGATGCTTGTAGGAACTTAGCACACAGTAGGAGCTCAACAAAGCTTAGTTGTAGTGTTTCTTGAGTTGATTATTTTATTTTGGAGGACTCAATGTGTTCTTTGACTTGGTTTGCATTGGCAAGCTCAACTTGGTCTACATAGTTGGGATTGCAGTGATGCTCGAGTTAGCTCAGTCAACGAAGAAACATGGTTATGTTTGGTATAATGTTGAAACTTAGCTTGGTCTTGGTTCCCTATTGGTGCAAATTTGTCTATGAGCCAACTTTTGGCATTTAATTTATGTATGGGTATTTAATTTTTGTTGTAGCTGACTTGTGGCTCAACATATATTTAATATAATGGATTTAATTTTAATTAGTAATGAACTAGGCTAACTTGTGGCTTAGTTGGGTATAAGTAGGAGGTCTTATAGAGTCTTTAGGAATTATTATGAGAATCTGTCTTGGAAAAGAGGATGCAAACTTTGAAGGGCTAGTAGTTGTGGCTTAAGGATCAAAGGATTGCTTGCTTGGTGGACTTGAGAGTACAAGTGTGGATTATTGTTGGCGTTCTTATCCAGTTGTGGATTTAGACTAGATGAGATTGGGATTGTAATTTGGATTTTGTGGGATCTTGCAAAAATGATATTTTAATTTCTATTTGTATTTGGCCCTAACTTAGAAGGCTTTATAGCCAGGCATATTGCATGTAACTAGTTATTTTATGGATAAAGAGTTGTGATTTGGTATCAAATGTTGCATTCTTCTTGATTTTTGTTGTATTTCCAATGTGTGGTTATATTTTGGGGGTTTTGACATCTCCTTTGGGTATTCTCCTACCTTGCAGTACATCAGAGCTTTCTTTAATGATGAGATCATCTACATAAAGCACAAGAATCAATAAGTTAGCCCCATGATGCTATATGTACACTGTATGATCAGAATGACACCAAGTAAACTATGAAGCAATCAAGAAGGAATCCATCTTCTCATACAAAGATTGAGGGGCTTGTTTGAGACTATATAGAGACCTCTGAAGCCTACATATCCTCAACATGAGCAAAGGTATTAGAGTAATGAATACCCTCAACCTGTGAAAATCCCTTTGCAACAAGATGTGCCATGTACATGTAAATAGAACCATCTGCAACATACTTGGTATAGTAAACCCACTAATGATGAACCAACTTTCTTCCTTTCGGAAGAGGAAAAAGATCCATTGTCAGTGTGTATATGCCTAATAGAAAGACTAGACTACTTCTACACAAATGTCTTAAAGTTTTGAAATGAATCAAAGACATCAGAATTGTACTTCAAAAAGTACACCCATGTGCATCTAGATAAGTCATCTATGAAGGTAAGAACATATTGAGAACCTAAAAAAGATGGAGTGGGGAATGACATAAGATCACTATGTATCAACTCGAATGGTGCCTTAACACGTGTGGATCTACCTATTGGAAATGAATGTATGTGATGTTTGTCAAGTGTACAACATCAACAAACACTATCAATACAAGAGATCAGAGGTAGGCCAATCAATAGCTCCTTTATACTCATTTGTTGTAGATATTTGTGGTTGACATGACCAAAACACTCATGCCAAAGCTTTCTCACTATGTCTACATGAGAAATAAGAGAAACACCTTTAGAATCAAAGCTCTTAGAGCCATCAAACTAATATAAGTGAGATTGAAGATTAACACTCCCAGTAGCAACAACAAAGTTAGGATCATGTAGATCTCAAATAACCACATCATGTGGTGAGAAGTCAACTATCTTACTAGAGCCAGAATCATAATTCTAAAAGATAGACAAGAGGTTTGTAGAAATGGTCAGAACCAAGAGAACATCATGTAGTGAATCACCCTCTAAATAGATAGTTCCTAAACCTGTGACTAAAAGTTGTGTAGGATCACCAATTTCAATCTATGTAGTAATGCTCTAAGCAAGTGAGGTAACCAAATTAGGTGAGTGTGTCATATTTTGTGAAACACCTAAATCAAGAATCCAAGTAGCTATAGAAGGAAATGCTCATAGAGAAAGAGCATGTCCTTTCCCTAAAGAAGGAGGTAGTGACTTCTAAGAAGCAATATTATGTTGCTAAAGGCCTCCTCTAAAGCCTCAAGACATTTACAATACCTAGAAACTAGATGTATTTCTTTGTCACAAAAAATACAAGGATCACCTATGTACTTCTTAGTCTTGGAGGAAGACTCACCAGACTTAGGAGATTTACACTTTGGAGAGGGTTTCCAAGCATCTGATTTAGGAGTAGGCTTGGAGAAACACTCAATACTTGTCTAATCTATCTTGGGCTTTGGTTTCTACTTTGGTTTCCCTACAGATGTTTGAGCAACCAATGCCTATGTCTTTAAACTAGTGATAGTAACCAACTGCGTATGCTTGGACTTCTCTATAGTCAATTGATCATAGAAAACCTCAAAAGAAGGCATGATAAATCTAGGACCCAAGGCATCCATAGTGGAATTGAAGGTGGAAGAAAAGATCTTAATATTTCCTTGAAGCTTTGATAGAATCAGATAGATGCACTCCTTATCTATCTTCTCTTTTTCACATCCTTGTCAAAAAGTTCTCTATTGTTTGAACTTCATAAGAACATCCTCAATAGAGGGGAAAGAATCAAGTATAAGAAAAGTAAGCTGTACCTCAATCTGAAGTGCTCTAAACTCATTGATGGTACCAAACAAGTCATTGAGCTTGCCCCACATTTCTTGAGGAGTGGAACACTCATCAAGATGAAATTGTAAGTTGTTTGAAACACTCAAATATATTAGACCCTGTTGACATTCCAATCATGTTTTTTATTAGTGACATACACTTATTCAGATTGTAAGTATCTACCAAGCATATTGTATAGTTAACAATTTTAACCAGACATTTTAGTTACTACCAAGTTCTACAGTTTCTACTAAGTTCTTTGGACAGATTTTAGTTTGTGTCAAGTAGTTACTACTATGGTGATGATCAATAGTGTAAACTGAGCATCTTAGTGTATGCCAAGTTTACTAGTGCAAAATGGCTTGTGCAGTGCTTACTGAGTTTACAGTTGATGTGATGCGATTCTAGTGTTAACTGAGCTTCTTAGTGTTAACCAAGTGACTTAGTTTATACCGAGCTCATAGTGATAGCATTGACCGAGCTATGTAGTATGAATCAAGTGATTCAGTTTATATGACGAGTTTCATAGTATTCACCAAGTCACCGGTGTAGACCAAGTTCAAGACTACTTGGTGTATATACTAATATGTTAGCAAGAAACACTAATCTATTCAAAGAAAAAAACATTAACTAACAAAGATTAATATAAACTTTAAGAGAGACTAAGAGGAAACAAAACTCAAATGAGAATGTGAGCCATTAAGGGGCTCTCTCAATGAGATTTGTTCTCTTGATTTAGGGATGAGTCTAATTTAGATATGGATTTGGGATGTATGCTCAAGGCTTCTCAAACTATGCTTCAATGGAGATGGAAAATGGTAAATTGGTAGCTTTGTGAGCTCTCAATTTGGCATTATAAGGGTATGGTTAAGGGCTTTGGCTTCTCAAACTAGCATTATAACTTTAACTCAAGGATTGTGATGATATGGCTTGGGAGGGGATCCAATTTATAGGCTAAGGGCTTGAGGGTTTGAGGGCTAAGATGCAAGGATGGGGAAAAACTCATGGAGGGCTTAGATTGCATGAGAGGAGAGCACATGGATGCTTCCTTACAGCTAATTAGGGAGTGACACATGTCACAGGGTGAGTGGATGGGGAAAGGGCAAGGATGAGTCAACAAAGGAGGCTCAAGGCCTTAAAGACCCTCATAAATGCCTTTTAAGAGAAATGAATGGGTTTGTAAGAGTTTTTATGGCCTTGTAAGAGCATTCATGGTTGGGTGGTTAGGATATTTTGGAAGGAGTTGAGATTGTTGACTTTGCTTGGCTTAGGAAAGTCTTAAGCTTGCTTAGGGAATGTGACAAGGTTAGGGGGGGGGGGGGATTAGAGGTGATTTATGATTAGACTAAGCTTGTTAGAGATATGCAAGTGGATGGCATTCAATGAGGGTGGGTGAGTTAGTAGCTAAGCTTGGTTAGTATGGGTGGATGGGGTGGATTAGGCTAAAAAGGGGGTTTAGGGATAGGCTTAGGGTTAGGATAAATAAAGTTTATTTATCTCATAGGTTTGGTTTGAGGAGATATTTATTAAAACATTTTTAATAAATATGAGAATTAATATTTAACCTTAGTTAAATATTTTGAGTTGGGATTAGGGGTAGGAAATGATGGGATTAGCCTTTAATCAAAATTAAAGAAGGATTAGAAGATTTTGGAAGAGGTTAGTGATCTTAAGGAAATTGGCCAAGTTTTGGGCAAAAAATAAATTAAATATTTATTTTGGGATTTTTTAGTCAATTTATTAATTAAATAATTAATAAATAAGGAAATAATGTTTAAATAAGATTTAAACATTTTTGGGAGGGATTCCTTAATTAAATATTTTTAATTAAGAAAAGGCTATTTAATGGCATAAAAATAAATAAATAAATTCATAAATGATGATGTCATCAGGGACTTTTTCAAAAAATAAAAATACTTTATTTTCTAAAGGATTTTAGGTGTCTACACTTGGAAGTAATTAGTATGGGCTAAGCTTCTATGTCTACCAAGTGCATGGAGATGTCGAGCATTGATAGTGAATGCCAAGTATCAGAACCTCACCGAGTTAGTCTTTAGAATCCAAGCTTCTACACTTTAGCTAACTTCGTGATTCTTGTGTAAATTTGTATTGCGGTCGACTTTGTAATTTGTAAATTAAATTGGTATATATGTAATGTATTGTGTCACATCTAAAGAATGATAATGAATAGAAGTATGAAATAATCAGAGAAGAACAGAAGAGCCAATTACAAAGGCTACAACAATATAAGGAGTAGAAAAGATTTATCTATCACAGTAAGGTGATTTGTACACTCAAAGGAATCTCATTTAGCAAATCAAGTTGCAAATTAGTGATGGGACACTACTTCATCCTAGTAGGTGGATCAGTCAAATCCTTTAACAAGGTAGACCTAACAGTCTTGTGTAAATCTCTTTACCAAGTGCATACTTCATTGTATGTTTGTAAATATTTTTGTAAGGTGGACCTAGAAGTCCTTATTGCTCCTAATAGGGCAGATCAGTAGAAGTGATCATTGTAAGCCTTAACGGGCAAACTTTATATTGCCGTGCTAAAGCTTGTGGGTATCATCCCCACCTTAGTTTTACTTTCTATTTGGAAGGTTTCTGGGTCACCAAATTGTGTGTCAAAAGTGTTATGTATGCTTTAATGTTTTTAGTTTCTCATGCATACAATTAGATCATAATTCTCATGAAGGATTAACTGCTAACTAAGGATTAAGTTTTATTGGTTATTGATTCACCCCTCCCCTCTTAGTAACTTAGCCTATCATAATTTTTCCAAAAGACCCATGGATTCATCCATCTTATTCTTATGTTGCGAAGTCTAATACTGACTCTGAAATACTAGCTACACTATATTTAAATAATACCACAAAGCCTTTGAATGAAGAAGCCGCTGCATATGAGATTTTCAAGTGTGACAGTTGTGTGGGTTTCAAAGTACTAGACAAGAAGCGGTCTTAGCCATTGTTTTAAGAAGAGGTTTTAAAGTTTTTTGATATGTTGATATTATAATAGAAAATAATGAAAAAACACCCCCACAATGTAAAAAACTGAAACCTAGCTTGCAAAAAGAATGTGTATACAAGAATAGAGAAAAAAACTTCAGTTGTGTATCACAAAATCCTGGTATGAAATATTGGTGAAATGATAAAGAATCTAGAAAGTTATTGAGAAGATCTTTCATGTACTTTTTCTGGATCAAAAAATAAAGCTATAATGAGCTGTGCTTTTTCTAGACTGAAAAACGGAGCTATGACGAGAAAGTTATGCCCCCCATAAAATTGAGGACATCATTAGAGTTTGAGTGAAAAATAGGTACCAAACTGGGAAAAAATCCAAAAGATACCTACACAATTGCCTCTGTCTCTAAATCATCTTTTCAACACTTCTTTCAAATCAGAAAAATACCCTTGTATGCTCAAGTTAGAGTGAAAAAATCACTAGGGCTTTTGTATAGCAAAACAAATTTTAAAATCCTTTAAAAACATTAAATAGGGGCTAAAGTTAAGCCCCCCTCGCCCCCACATGACTATAGGTGGGTAGGTTGGTTGGAGTAGTGGCCAAGTGGAGCTTTTGGAGGTGCGACTAGCAGGGTTGGGGTTAGGGTGGTGCCTGAGTGGAGTGAGAGTGACTTCCAAGTGACAACAAAGGAAAAGGTGGTTTATGAGCCATGACAACTAAGTTTGACGGTGCATGGGTTGCACGATTGTGCACTAGTAGCTAAGTGGTGGCTGCTCCACCCTTTGTGGTGGTGAATGAGTGGTGCAATATTTAAAAGGCTACATGCATTTTTTTAAATATCACATTGAAATGTGTGCAGAGGGCCGTACAAACATGGTAGGCAAAAAAAATTTGCCTCAACTTTTTTAAGTGACAAAAATTGAAAAATTTTATATGAAAATGGGAGTTTTGATGCCTTCTGAATCCAACCGTGAGGTTTGATTGGCCTCATAGTGCTTTGAAAATTAGAGAGCCCCCTATTGTCATAGAAAATATTTGAAAAATTCTAGATCTTTTCTGTCAAACCCTCATTCTTCTTTTTCTCCAAATACTGAACAAGTTACAATAGATCTAGCTTTGATACCATGAAGAATTTCAGCAATAAAAATTTACAAAGCCCATAGAATACCTACATGCAAGAACATGCCATAGAGAAGAAAAAGAAAAGAAGAGGCAAGGGTTTTTCTTTGAGAATATGCAAAATCTATTATCAGACTAAAAGAATGAGAGATATTTACAAAAGATCAATCCTTTTAGAAGGAGATCAAAAACCTAAAAGGGAAACCCTAGGAGGTAAATGACATTTAGTAATTACTAATTAATTATTAAATAAAAATGCAAAGTGCATAAAGTGAAATCTTAAGAAGGGAGTAAAGGTAATTTAATAAATGAAATTAAATTAATGCTTTACTCTAACAATACACACACAAGAAAGATCACAAGCTCTCAAGTACTCAAGCATTCTTCAAGAATTCAAGGCATTCAAGCAAGCTCTCCACTAAAGATCAAAGATTCAAGCATTCAAGAATTTGAAGGAGTTTATGTAAGATCTAGAGTTTTCAATGTTCAAGATCTCCCTTCATACATTTAGAGTCCTTTTATGCATCTTCTACATTCATCCTTCCATTTATTCTTAAGGATAATTTCAAGCACATTCATTCATGAAGGTTTTGATTCACTTTGATTTCCTTTCCTATGGTTTTTGATGTTGACTCAAGGCTATTGCATCTACATACTAAATTCACATTCTAAATTCAAGAGCAATTTCAAAGATTTACATTACTTCATGTTAGATCTACTTCTACTACTTGCTAGCGTTCTCTATTTTGTATCTCATTTTAAGGTAAATTGTTAAAATGGGGTTTGACCAAGGAAAACCCCCCATCAATAGAACAAAAACCATTTATTATAGGTTACAAATCTTAGAAGGGAAAATATGTTGTTGATTAAGATAACCTTTTCATTGTACTTTAGAGATTTTGAAATTGATTCTTGTTTGGAGACTCTTGAGAAGGGACATGTTATGGCCCTTCCAAGTTGACCTTATTGCTAAAAGTCAACCCTACTATCAAAAGTTGTCTCTTCATAGTTGAATGATTTCTGGGTTTTGTAGATTTTACAATTTCTAGTCTGAAAATATAATTTGATAGTTTTAGAGATCATTTGATAACCCATTTACAAGTTTGTATTTCACAAGGTAATTGTTCTTTCCATGTCCATTTCAATACACATTTCCAATTCAATACATTCATCTTTATATTTACATATCTACTTACCTAAAACATTCTTAAATGTAGATTTGATTGAGAAGTAAGTCCAATAAATTCACCATTTTGTATTAGGTTACGAATTGACACTCCCTTCTATGTTAATCATGCCTACCTTAGGAGGTGAATACTAGTTTTCCCCCTTTATTTATGGTCAGGGTGGTTGATTCCATTTCCCCCTACAAAATATCACAATTCTAACACATCATGTCAAGATTCTAACACGTCCCATTCTACCAAATCTAGCAAATGCAACGATTAGTAAGTCTATCCACTCACAATCTTCTTACTTACTAAAATTAAAATTTATGTTCCTTCATGTATACGTACATTCACGCAACAACAATTAAATGTAACATTCCATGAAAATAACACTTAACTAAATTCACATGATTCAAATATTCTTTAGCAAGTCACAGTTTACTAGTTTCACTCTTTGATACAAACTTTCTTAGAGAATCTCACATGCTTCAACATCACAATTTTTAACACTACCAACTACAACACTCAAGTAAATTTACACTTTTTCCTCTTATGTTTTATATAATTTTCTAACGAGATTATTTATAATTATTCTTGTAATGCCCCACCTAAAGATCCTTGGAACATAATGTTGAAAAGAGTTTATTTGAAGTGTGAAACCTATCATGGAACAATCATTATTTTTTCAATGATGTAAAACTTGCTACTTGCTATTGAGACAACTGGTTTGTGGTCTGAATGCTATCATTTGTTTGATTGACAAAGAGGATTTGAAAAGATAAGATAACAAGAGTACCTAGAGAAAGGTTGAGTTATTTGGTGTGCAAAAGGAGCACTAAGACCAAGTAAGACATTGATGATATTATGTATTGTTGATCTAATTAAGGATAAAGTAAATGGTTACTTAAGATAAGCCTAGAAGAAGAGTTTTCATAACAAGTGTTTGCTAGGCTTTGCCAAGAAAATTTGATGTAAGTTGAGAAAATTCATTGTCGGTCAAGAAGAAATTAGCATGTGTTGAGTGTTAGAAAGACAGTATGTGCCAAGCATTAGAAAAATATAATATGTGCTGAGCATCAGGTAAATATAGTAGTGACTATGAAAGGAAGACTTAGTTGATGCTAACCAACCCAGTGTTGGCCAAGCATCAGAAGATTGTTATTGTTGAGTGAACAATGTAGATGTCTATTAATAGTAAAAAGAGTTTAGTCAAAGATTTGAAAAATTTGAGCCAACTAATTTGATTTCTTGAATTATGTGAAGTGTGTGGAAGATAAGTATGCTGTGATGGTGGAACCAAATTCAAGATAAACCATTTTAAAGTGAATTCAAAGAAGATTGTAGAAGAAGTTTCTAGGAAGGACTAAAATGGAAAATTGGGTACATTCATTGAATGTTACCTAACCTTGGAATGGATGATAGTTGTTCAGAGGCAAAAGATCTAAATTCTCTATTTATAAAGATAGTAGGCCAGAAATAAGGGTTTTCATGTGTGAGAACCTGAGGAAGACAAGAAGTCTAGGCTATGGCTTCATATGGTGGCCAAATAGTAGAGTCTACAATTGACATACAAAGAAAGAAGGCTTAAGTGGATCAATGCTTGAAGGGTGAACAAGCTATTAGAGATGAAGAGTATGAATGAAAAGATAAATGGAGGATTGAAAAAGAGATCTGTAATCTACAAGTGAGTTTTGTTTTATTATTATATCAAGTCCTACTATTGCTTTCTAATAACTGTATCAGTGTGGATAAATCCTTTGGATTAAGATTGACCTAATAATCATTTGTAAATCCTTTAACTGGGTTACATTCTAATAGAGTGTTCTAAAGTCCTCTAACAAGGCTCATTCCTAATAGGGTGACTGAAATCCTTTAACCAGGACACATTTAGTAATGTGCATTGTAAATTGTAATAGGGCATCACTTCAGAAGAGTTAAAACTGGTAGACTGTTACTAGCGGTTTTTCCCAAATTGGGTTTCCATATAAAATCTTTGTCAAATTGTGTGAATGAGTTTGTCATATTTAATGCTTATATTTCTACAAAGTTAATTTGACCTAGGAAAATAACCTACTAAGTTAAAGTATTGGATGATCTAATGGATGCATGCATGATATGGTTTTATGGATATGAATCTATTAGGTACTGAAAATTTTTATCTATAAGTTTGGACCTTGGATAATTATTCACCCCTTCTTAGTTATTCTAAAGTATTCCAACAATTGGCATTAGATTAGTTGGTGCTTGTAAGGAAATAGTTTGAAGGTACTAAAACGTAAAGATCAAGATGTAAAGAAAGGAGGTGCCCAAATTAAACAAGGAAAAATTTCTTGCATGCAAAATTTTAATCAAGTTACATCTAGGAGGACTTGGAGATTATGCACAATCTACCATTAACACTGAGCATGTTCATCATACTAGAGCCCTTACGGCTGAAAATCTGAAATAGAAGAAAGAACACAATTAGGAAATGTTAGAGCTTTCATCTTCCCTAAGCTACTCAGAGTTTGATGACATCAAAGGATGTAATTTTTCTAAGAAGATGTGGGATTCTATAGAGATGATCTATGGAGGAGACAAGAATTTTCTCAGAGGAAAATCTAAAAGTCTAAGAGGAAAGTTCAATGACATGAGAATGCAAGAAGGTGAGACTATAGTCTAGTATGGTACACGAATCAAAGATGTTGTGAATGCTATCAAAGGAGCAAATGGTGTTATTGAAGATGAGACCATGATCAGAAGAGTATTGAGAACCCTGTTGCCTACCTACGCTATTAGAGTCTCTACCATGCAAGAACTAAGGTGTGTTCCTGGTAGTAATCTAACCCTTGAAGGATAAATGGGTAGACTCACTACTTTTAAACTTTCTAATTATAATAATTTCAAAACTGAAAATATTGAATTTACTTTCAAAGCTAAACTATGACTGAAAGAACCTAAAGATAAGAATAAGAAAATGGTCAAGCATGTTTATAGTGACAATGAAAAAGATGACGATGATATAGAAGATCTTGAAGCATTGATGGATAGGAGATTTCACAGAGGCAAAGGGAAATACAAGGGTAAATTACATATCATGTGTTTCAATTGTAATGAGGTTTATCATATTGTTGCAAGGTGTCCAAAGAAGAAGAACAATTGAAGTCGAGATAAATACAAAGGTAAAAAAGATGAGAACAGAAAAAAACTATAAGAAAAAAGGAAAGAAGGCTTGCTAAATTTCTGAAGAGGAATCAAAAGATGGATCTAATGATCATGATGATGAAGTTGTGTATTTTGCTATGAAAAATGATTTTGATGAAGATGGGGCTACTACATTGATATCTTATGTGAAAAAAAGTGATAGATGGATCATTGACAGTGGATGTTCACATCACATGAGTGGAGATAAAAGTAAGTTTATGACCCTTGATTATTTCAATGGAAATAGTGTTAGATTTGGTAATGATGCACGTTGTCTGATTAAAGGAAAAGGATCAATAGAATTGATAGAAAAGATCACGTGTGACAATTATTACTATGTAGAAGGACTTAACTATAACTTGTTGAGTGTGTCACAATTTAATAGTTTAGGTTGCAAAGTTGAATTTGATAACAAGAAGGCTAAGATCTATGAGATTGATGGAAAACTAATTGGAAATGGAGATCAGACTAGACATAATCTATTTTATCTTGATATGAATTATGCTACTTGTCTTTTTGTAGAATTTGATGATGTGTGGCTATGGAACAAGAGGTTATGTCATGTTAACTTTGATAACTTAGTCAGTATCAATAACATGAAAAGAGTTAGAGGTTTTCCAAAACTGAAGAAACTTGATAATGTAATTTGCAAACAATGTCAATTAGGCAAGATGACAAAAATCTAGGGTTTAAAGTAAGATCCACTCCTCAAAATAAATTCTAGAATTAGTTCATACTAATTTATGTGGACCAATTGATGTGCAAAGCTACAATGGTGACAAGTACATTGTCCTATTTGTTGATGATTATTCTATGATGATGATAGTTATGTTTTTGAGACAAAAATCTAATGCTTTTCAAATGTTTAAATGGTACTTGGCAAGAGTTGAAAAGGAAATTGGAAAAATATTGAAATGTCTTAGAAAAGGTGGAGAATTTACATCAAATGGTTTTGAGATATTCTATAATGACAGAGGAATTAAAAGATAGACTTTTGCATCTAAGACCCCTCCACAAAATGGGATTGTTGAAAGGAGGAACAAATCTATAATGGACTATACTAGAACATTGATGATGGAGAAGAATGTTTCTTTGAAATACCGGAGAGAATTTGTAAGCACAAATGCCTATACCTTGAATTGAGTACAAGTCAAAAAAGGTACAAATTCCACACCTTTTGAACTATGGTATGGATACTCAGCCAATGTAAAATATTTTAAGGTATTTGGAAGCAAGTGCTACATTCTTAAGGACAAAAGAAATGGTAAAATTGATGCTAAAAGTGAAGAAGATATATTCCTAGGCTATTCCATAAGAAGTAAAGCTTATAAGTGTTTAAATACTAACACTAACAAAGTTGTGGAAATTGTAAATTAAAAATTTTATCAATACACAAAGGTACATGAAGCTAAACCTAAGGAGGAACTGAAAGAGTACAAAACTTTTATATATTACTATGGAAACATGAATACTGATGAAGCTGATAACCAAGTTGTAAATCTACAACAACAAGTTCAATGACTATCGAGTCATATGCAATGGATGTTAAGCTGCATTCAAGAACCAAGTTGCATTCAGGAGCCAAGTTGTAGACAAAAGCTAAGGTACATTCTGATATTGAGATCAATGTACATGAAAGGAATGCCAAGTTACTTGATAGAGAAGTGCACAATGACTCCAAAGTTGATAGACCCATTGTAGAAAGAAGAGAAGAACTAAGATTTTCAAAGTATGTTATAAGACATCACCTTGCTGGACAAATTATTGGAGATAAAGAGCCAGACCAATGAAAAGGAATAGGTTGAGAAGTGATACATGTTTGTTAAGAATGCATGGGCCTAAGTTAGTAAAGGATGCATTAGAGGATGAAGACTAGAGTAAAGCCATGAAAGAAGAGATTGATCAAATTCAAAAGAAAAAAGCATGAACTCTAGCACCTAGACTAAAGAAAAAGAATGTGATTGGAACCAAGTGGGTGTATAGAAAAAACTAGATGAGAATAGTGAAGTCACAAGGAATAAGAAAATATTTTTTGCAAGGGATATGCACAAGAAGAAGGAATTGAATATGGAGAAACATTTCCCCTAGTTGCAAGATTGGAAGGCGTAAGAACTTTGCTTGCTTATTCAGCATACGAGGTTTCAAAGTTTATCAAATGGATGTGAAGTCATCATTTTTGAATGGTATACTAGAAGAGGAGGTTTACATAGAAGAACTAGATGGATTTTTTGATCCAAAGAACAAGAACATGAGATGTAGATTGCATAAATCTTTATATGGTTTGAAGCAAGCTCCAAGAGCATGGTATGAGAGGCTTCACAACTATCTTGTGAAGATTAGTTTTGAGAAGACTGATGATGACAACAATCTGTACTTGAAGACAAAAGGAGGTAAAGGGGTTTTACTAGCTGAAATATTTGTTAATGATGTCATATTTGGAGGACTAAATACATTGTGTAAGACATTTGCAAATGAAATGAAGAAAGAGTTTGAGATGTCTATGTTTGGAGAGATAAATTTCTTTGTTGGATTACAATATATCAAATGAAATATGGTATTTACATCACTCATTCCAAGTATGTGAAGGAAATAGTGAAAACTTTTTATATGGAAGATTTAACACTTGTTAGTAATCCTATGGTGATAGGACACAAACTATCTAAAACTGATGATTTTGCTAAAGTAAATCAAATATTGTACATGTCTATGATTAGAAAATTGCAATATGTAGTTCATAGCAGACCTGATATTGCATTATATATTTAGATTTTTGCAAGGTTTTCTACAAATCCTTAGGAGAATCATTTGATGGTTGTTAAAAGGATCATGAGATATGTGAAAGGAACATAAGACTATGGTCTATACTACAAGAATAAAGATAATTTTGAATTAAGAGCCTATACAAAAGCTGATTGGCTGGAAATATTGATGATAGAAAGAGTACAAGTGGTGGAGCATTTTCTTGGGAAAAATATTAGCCTCATGTGGACAAGTAAGAAACAAAATTGTATATCACAATCTATTTTTTAAGCTCAATATGTGGTTACTGTAGTGAATTGTACAAATGCGGTATGGATCAAATAGTTACTCAAAGGAATGAAAGAAAGGAATGAAAGAGGAAATTATTGGACCTATGATACTCTACTATGACAATACAAGTACTATAAATATTTCTAAAAAACCTGTGATGCATACAAATAAAAAGAACATTGCAATCAAGTATCATTACTTGAGAGAGTTGGTTGAAGAAAAATAAGTGAGAATGAAATATATGAATACAAAAAAACATAGAGCTAATATATTCACAAAGGCTTTACCTAAGTATGCACATGAAAATCTAAGAGGTAAACTAGGGGTGATACCCCTATCCAAAGCTAATTAAGAAGATAGAGTAGTGTTGTGCATCAACTAAGTTAAATGTCATATTTTAAAAATTGGATGCTGTGGATCTCACTTTAGAAGCTACCTAAAGTAATGAAGGAGTTGAATTAGAAGATTTATAGTCACATACAAGGTGACAAAGGGAGAACTTGAATTGATAATATCTACATGTCTATATGACAAATCTTTGACATTTTTGTCAAAGAGGGAGATAGAGATTGATATATATTGAACATATTAAGAGGGAGAGATACATAAAATGAGGGAGAGATACACTGATAAGGAAGATATTGCTGAGAGAAGTTAGAGGGAGAAGATACATTGAAGGAGATTGACAAATCTTACATTACCCTATACAGAGGAAGGATACATACTGATAGAGGAATAATTTCAAAGGTATTAAGATTTTGGTTGTTGTTGTTGGTATTGGTTTGCCATCAATGCCAAAGAGGGAGATTGTTGAAAAGAGATTGTTTGAAGAGAAGAACCTATCATGGAACAATTATTATTTTTTCAATGATGTCAAACCTACTACTTGCTAGTGAGAAAACTATTTTGTAGTCTAAATGCTATCATTTGTTTGATTGATAGATTTGCAAAGATAAGATAACAAGAGTACCTAGAGAAAGGTTGAGTTATTTGGTGTGTAAAAGAAGCACTAAAACCAAGTAAGACATTGATGATATTATGGATTGTTGGTTCACTTAAGGCTAAAGTAAATGGTTACTTAAGCTAAGCCTAGAAGAAGAGTTTTCATAAAAAGTGTCTACTAAACCTTGCTGCGAAAATTTAGTGTAGGCCAAGCAGAAATCAGCATGTGCCTAGTGTCAGAAGGACAATATGTGCCTAGAGTTAGAAAAATATAGTATGTGTCAAGCATCAAGTAAATAAAAGTAGTTACTAAGAAAGGAAGACTTAGTTGATCCAAGCAACCTAAGGTTGATTAAGCATCAGAAGACTATTATTGTAGAGTGAATAGTGTAGATGCCAAGTGATAGTAAAAAGAGTTTAATCGAATATTTGATGAATCTAAGCTGATTAATTTGATTTCTTTAATTGCGTGAAGCATTTGGAAGATAAGTATGATGAGATGGTGGTACAAAATTCAAGATAAACCATTTTGAGGTGAATTCAAAGAGGATCGTAGAAGAAGTTTCTAGGATGGACTAAAACGGTAAAATGGGTAGATTCATTGAATCTTACCTAATCCTAGAATGGACGATTATGGTTAAGTGGAAAAAGATCTAAATTCTCTATTTATAGAGATAGCAGGCCAGAAGCAAAGGTTTTCATGTGAAAGAACCTAATTAAGACAAGAAGTCTAGGGTGTTGCTTCATATGGTGGCCAAATAGAAGAGTCTACAATTGACATACAAAGAAAGAAGGCTTAAGAGGATGAATTATTGAAGGGTCAACAAGTTGTCAGAGATGAAGAGTGTGAATATAAAGTAGAATGGAGGACTAAACAAGATATCTTTGATCTACAAGTGTGTTGTTTTTTATTATCAAATCAATTCCTGTTGTTACTTTCTAACAACTATATTAGTCTGGATAAATCCTTTCGATTAAGGTCGACATAAGAGTCATTTGTAAATATTTTAACTAGGTAACATTCTAATAAAATGTTCAAAAGTCCTCTAACAAGGCTCACTCCTAATAGGGTGATTAAAATCCTTTAAATAGGTCAAATTTAGCAGTGTCCATTGTAGCCTTTAAGAGGGTTGGCTTTTAACAGGGCATCACTTCAAAAGAGTGAAAATTGGTAGCATATTACTGGTGGTTTTCCAAAATTAGGTTTCCGCATAAAATCCTTGTGTCAAATTGTGTGAATGAGTTTGTAGTATTTCATGCTTACATTTTTGCAAAGTTATTTTGACCTATGATAGTGACCTACTAAGTTAAGGTACTGGATGATCTAATTGATGCATACATGATATGGTTTTATGTATATGAATATGTTAGGTACAAAAAAAATTTATCTGTAAATTTGGACCTTGGCCAACTAATTCACCCCCCCTCTCAATTATTCCAAAGTATTCCAACACACAAGGATAAAACATGCACTAAATAATTTTTTTTCTTAAGATAAGTTACTTAAGAACAACATGAAGTAACTAAGTGCATGAATGAAACATCTAATGAAGATAATAAAATAGGGAACATGGCTAAACTCACATGTCCACCTAAACTAGGAAAAGTCTTACAAACACTTCAAAAGATCACCAATCACTAAATCATAAGTTAGAATCAAAGATCAGATGATTCATTAGAATAGTCAAGGGAGATCCAAATAACATATATGGATCTCAAGGGAGAAATACTAAACTAATAATCCCAAACAACATGTTTTTCTTATGCCCAAAGTAAAAGTTCCTAGCATGGTTAAGTATACAAGTCCATTTCCAACTAATCATAACATAATCAAGAATTATAAGCAAAGACACTCAAACAATCATACATAAGATGAGGGCTCAAGGTTACAACCACCCATCTATTGGACACCATGTCAAAAGACAAATATTGAATCCTAATTTTTTCTAGATTCTACATCTTAAGTCTTGGAGGGTTGGAACCTATCTCAAATGAATCATCACATATATAAAATATATCTTAAGAAGTTGGCATACTTTTCTTTCTTATACTTAAGATTTTTTATTTAGCATACTCTTCTTTCTTATACTTAAATGATATATTTAATACACTATGAAACCAATCTGTTTTGATCCAAGAAGATGAAAGTCCAAAAAAGGTGTCCAAAAGTGTAAGTTACATCTTCTCGAAGTGTTTGAAAACACTCACTATTTTATAGGTGACAAAATAAATTGAATACTCATGCAAGCAAATATTGGCCATTAGGTGAGCATTCTCGATGAACTAGGTGAGACACCCAACTAGGTTCATGTGAGACTTTTCTTCACCATGTGATTAAATACACACTCACACAAGACTTTTCTACGTCAGATAAGAGAATGCCCTTTCTAGGTGACAGAAGATTGACAACATAAAAAGAAAGCATGAAGGAACACATGAAAACATGAAACCTCCACACCAAGGAGTATGTCATCTACATAAATTGAGAAATAATTGGTCAAGAGAATAAAAGTAAATCTAACAACTTGAATAAAACTAAGATACACATTGTAATAACACACATCTCTCTAATCAACATCATCAATATGTGAAAAGTGCATAAACAACATCATAGTGAAAGAAATATATCAAAAGAGATATAACCAAATAAAAAAAATTGTATTCATTTCCTTTTTACCATAATGGCATCATGAGACCTCAACAACCCCAACCATACCCCTTGAGCATCTATCTCAAATTTCCAACAAGATCATTAGAGTTCTCTCATGAGATCTTTCTATTAAAAATGTAAGAGGAGTAACTAAGAGGGGAGGGGTGAATTAGTTACCACAAAAAATAATCCGAGATCCCTTAAGATGTCAATACAATTCAAAGAAAAACTTTGCTAAAATTGAAACTCTATTGTAACTTGGTTAACACAGGAACACTTAGTTACCACTAAGAATTACTATCACTCGGAAAGCAAAGAAATTTTTTTTTCTTAATATTTTTAATTTGACTAACCTTGACTAAATTAGTTGCAAAATCATAAAGAAAATAACAATAACACAAGAGTGTTAGGAAACCTAGGTGCGGAAACAACTTCCTACACTAATCCCTTAAGGAAAGTATTGTGCAAATTCTTATTAAATCCTTACAATTTTAGATTCAATATCATGTAAACAATAATATTGTAGTCAACCATGAATATAGAAAATAGATAGAGTAAGAAAAACATAAACACAGAGAGGTGCCCATGGGGAAAACTATTTGGTAAAACAAGCCCACCCCTCCAAAACCTACACAATGTATTATCTTCAACACAAAAGGTTACAACACACTTGCAATGCAAGTTTTTTCAGGATCACAACAAAAGAAAAGAACAATCCATTAGCAACATACCATAACAATAATACACTTTTTCTCTCTCCTATCTACAACCCTAAAATGCTTTTATCATGCGCTTTTCCTTTTAGGGAAACTTTTGAAGAACAACTGTATTAGGATTTCACATTCTCTAGAAAAATATGTTTTCAATTGCCACATGTCTTCACATTTTCACCCATCATAAAAGCTTCTAGAGATAGCTCTTATGCATCATATGAATCCATTCGTTTCAGCCATGATCTCCTTACACATAATTCAAGATGCCAACACATACAAGTGGAGTGACATATCAACATGCCAACTAGACATGTACACTCACACTTAATTACATTATTTGAAAAAAAAAAAATTTACAAAATAAATAATAAGAATAAGAATTATCCAAGCTTGAGATGCCTTAATCCTAACAAAAATACACTAAGATTTAATGTGGAAACCCAATTTGGAAAAAACTACCAATTACAACTACTTAATAGTTTTCACTCTTTTGAAGTGAGCCTTGTTAGTGTTGTGATGTGGAGCCTAATCAGACTCAGAGGTTTATTCGGTGTGGTCTTGTCCTCATATTATTTCTATGGGGTTTTGTAGGTAGTGCCCCCAAGATAGGGTCAAGAAGTAGCACCCTAGGTGCACTCCCTATCACAGTATAGGGTGGGGTCAAGGAGCAATGCCCCCATAGAGGTTTTCAGGGGAAGCACCCTTGAAGCCAAAAATAACCTTATATTGTAAAAGATGTTGGCTTCTATTTTTTTATTGGATGACTTATTCTAGCCGTAATTTAGTAAGTAGTAAAAAACTTGTATAAAAAGGCTTAGGGTTAGGGATTTCATAATGTAATGGTGATATTGTAGCTTCTTGCAGCAGTATTGAGCTATAAGGGATTGTGGAATCTAATCACTGTATAATAATAATATTGGACTTGCTATTGGTGGATGTAGCCCAGGGATTGGGTGAACCACGTTAAATCTTGGTGTCTTGTGTTCTCTTCTATGTGATCTATTATTTTTTGATAATGGTTATATTTGCATGTAATTATTATTTATATATGAGGATAATCTTGAAAAGTGGTATCAGAGTTAGATGGTTGTAATTTTTTTTAGCTTAGAGTATTATCATTTTTTTAAGCCGGACCATCATCATTTTTTTTAGTGATCCTTTGCAGGAAGGTCTCATATTTGAATGGGGGTCTCATACTTGAGTGGGATCTATGGAAGATGAGGGTAAGCTAAAGGTGGAGAAGTTTAATGGGCAGAACTTTTAGTTATGAAAAATGTAAATGGAGGACTATCTTTATCAAGAGGACTTATAGAAGGTGTTGGAAGGAAAATCCAAGAAGTAGGGAACTATGATAGATGAGGACTGGGAGATTTTAGATAGAAAGGCACTTGGAAGCATTTGATCATGCTTGGCACCATTAGTGACATTTAAGATTACAAAAGTGAAGATGACAGAAGAATTGATGCAAACCCTAGCGAAACTATATGAAAAGCCCTCTACTTCAAATAAGGTATTTCTCATGTAGTGCTTATTTAATATGAAGATGAAAGAAGGTGGATTTGTTGCAAATCATTTAAATAAGTTTAATACTATTACTAGTTAGTTATCTTCTGTGGGTATTAATTTTAATGAAAAAATTATGGCTCTCTTGATTTTGTGTTCTTTGCCTGAAAGTTGTAATGGCTTGGTATTGGATGTGAGCAATTTTATTTCTGGATCTAGTACCCTAAAATTTGATAATGTGATTGGTGTTATTCTGAGTGAGGAAACTCATAGGAAAAACTTAGGTGGATCTACATTAGGAAGTTCTTTGAATGAACAAATAGAGGCAAAATGATCGAGAGAGGAAATAATTCTAAAAATTGTGGGAAATCAAGAAGAAAGTCAAAGGGAAAGAGGTCTCAATCCAGAGGACCAAGAGATTGTTGGTACTGTGGTAAACTAGGGCATAAGAAGAGAGATTGTTGGAATCAAAAGAACAATGAAGGAGATAAACTAAAAGGGAACAAGGAGGCAAATGTGGTAAGTAACAAATTTGAAGACGATTATTTGCTTCTTTCTTTAGAAAGTATTGATGATTCATGGGTTTTAGATTCTAGTGCTTCATTTCATGCTACACCCCATATAGGTTATTTTATTGATTATGTCCAAGTGAATTTTGGGCTTGTTTATTTGGGGTATAATGAACCTGATCAGATTGTTCAAAAGGGAAAAGTTAAGATTAAATTGCAAAATTGGAATCAATGGCTACTACATGAGGTAAGATGTGTTCCAAAGCTGAGTAGGGATTTAATTTTAGTAGGGCAAATTAGTGATGAGGGTTGTGTAGTTACTTTTAACAATAAAAATTGGAATGTTTCAAAAGGTTCCCTTGTACTAGAAAAAGTGTGAAAGTAAGCATCTTATATCTTTATACAAGCCATATTGTTCCTTCTACTTTGATTGTTTTAGAGAAAAATGGATGTTCAAGAACACTTGATGCAGTTGAGCAGCGAGAACAAATTATTACTATAGGCTTTGATACAACGCTATGGCACCATAGACTTGGGCACATAAGAGAGAAAGGTATGAAATTAATTCATTCAAAGAAATTTTTACTAGGTCTAAAATATGTTAATATGGATTTCTATGAAGGTTGTGTGTATGGAAAACAAAAGAGAGTGAGTTTTGTGAAGAGTGGAAAGGAAAAGAAAAATGAGAAATTAGAGCTTGTGCATACAAATGTATGGAGACCAGCTCAAGTATCTTCCCTTGGTGGCTCTCATTATTATGTTACATTTATTATTAATAACTAGAAAAGTATGGGTTTATTTCCTTAAACAAAAATGTGATGTATTTCAAACTTTTATGAAATATAAATGCTTGGTTAAAAATAAAATTGGAAAGAAATGAAAATGTCCCAGATCTAATAATGGTGGTGAGTATTGTAGTCATGAATTTGAAGATTATTGCTCCACTAATGGTATTCATAGATAGAAAACTATTCTAAGGACTCAATAGGAAAATAGAGTGGTTGAATGCACGAAGGTGACTATAATGGAGCATGCAAGAAGCATGAGGTTGCATGGAGGGTTGCCCTTTAACATGTGGGTAGAGGATATTAATACTATTGTATATTTGATTAATAGAGGTCCCTCTACTCCTTTGGGCTATGGTATTCCAAAGGAAACATGGACTAGTAAGAAGGTGAGTTATTCTTTTTTCAAAACCTTTGGTTGTGAAGCATTTGCTCATATAGAATCTAAAAATAGAACCAAACTAGAATGTAAGTCAAAGAAATGTGTATTTTTTGGTTATGGCCTTGATGAATTTGGTTATAGGCTTTGGAATTTTGAAGATCGTAAAATTGTAAAAAGCAAGGATGTCATATTCAATGAGAAAGTGTTGTACAAAGATCTGTTGCAAAAGCATGAGAAGAAAGAAAATGATTATCTAGTGTTGGATGATACTCCAAAAGATGATGTTACAGTAGTTCCTCATGATGTGCAAAAACCACAAAAAAAAATACCACACACCCTAGTGAATTTTAGATGGTTAACAAGGCTAAGTAGACCTCGAAACATATTTTCTCCTTCTTTGTATTCTATTTTACTTATTGATATTGGTGAACCTGAATGTTATGATGAAGTTGTACAGGTGGATACAAAGATTTAGTAGGAGTCTACAATGAAAGAAGAAATGGACTCTTTGCTGAAAAATAACATATGAGATTTATGCAAGTTTTTTACAGGTAAAAGGGCTTTACTATGTGGAATGCTATTGCTAAACCCAAAATTGTGCATTTCGCCTTGTATATTCTTTTCTAGGGATTGCCTTTGGGCCCCTGACTACTGTACTTGGGAGTTTCAAACCCTCATTTCCCTTTCTGTGGTCAATTAGAGTCTTTTTTCCACATTTTTTGGTTCTATAGATGGGCTCAGTGTTACTGGTGATGGATCCATGATCATTTTAGCCCCTTTTGCCTAGAACCTTTTTCTTGGCATATGGTTCTTCTAGGTGATAATACTCAGATACCCTTCAAATATGCCCATATATGGCATCCATTCAAATTGGAGATCTTATTTGCCATTTGGAAAGATCACAATGCAGTCATTTATGCTAGCAACACACTTGACATTAATGTGGCTATGTACACTAAAGCATGTATTTATAATGATGTCATGTTGCAGATTCAAGTACAAACATATAAAGTGGCTTTGGAGGTGGCTCACTTACAAGAGCTTTTGATTCATTGGAGAAATGTCCCCTATATGGTAGCTTGTGTTCCACTAGATTTTTCCTCTGATAACTATACTCCTCGCAGCCACCGTCAAGGACATAGCAGTTCTTCTCACCACTCACACACACCTTGCTTTTAGTCATACTGCTCTCCTAGCAGTAGTGCTCTTGGTTAGTGCTGCTCTTCTAGAGGATCTAGTGGTCGACACCACTCTACCTTACCTCCCCAAAGGTTTGGTTTGGGGTGGTCTGCAATGGATCCTCCTACTGCTCCTGCTACCAGTTGGCCTTTTTCTCACTCAAACCCCAAGTGAGTGTTCCCCTAGTCATTTCTCCTCCCAGGCCTGAGGGAGAGAAAGATGAAGATAATGTTGCTATTGCTAATGACAGATGGAATCCCCCTAAGCCATCTACTCACCCCACACTAGGGTGAGGCTCTAATGATAAGGATCCTCCTCCCTTAGCTAGTGCTGCAATGGTGGCATGAGGATTTCTTTATTTTTTGATATTTTCCAAAAGTTTTTTTTGATGAATAGTTGATTTCTAGCCTGTGGCTGTATGAACTCACAGGGTGATCTTTTTTCCCTTGGCCCCTTTTTTTGAGAATACGTAACTTTATTGTATTTTTTTTTAATATAAGGAAGGAACTATTCATAAAAAAAAAGGGCTTGTATATAATAAATGGGTTTTCAAGTTAAAAGAAGAGAATGGAGGTAAGAAACAATTTAAAGCCAGGTTAGTGGTAAAAGGATTTGCACAGAAAAAGGGGCATTTATTTTGATGAGATATTCTCTCCAATTGTTAAAATGACTTCTATTTGTACTATTTTATATATTTTGGCTACTGAAGATTTGCATTTGGAGCAACTTGATGTTAAAACAACCTTCCTTCATGGTGATTTGGATGAAGAGATAAATATGGGACAACCATAGGGATTTGAGGTCAACGATAAGGAGAACTTGTTAGAAATATAAGAGGAGTAACTAAGAGGGGAGGGGTGAATCAATTACTACTAAAATAAATCCCAAATCCCTTAGATGTCAGTATAGAAATGTAAACTAAAAACTGGATACATCTGAATCTCGGTAAACACACATAGAATGTTGTGACTTGGTAATAATCGAATTACCTCGGTAGATGCTAAACATATAAACTTTTAGATGTTGTGTGTGATTACCATTACTTTAACTAAGTTGAAAACACATAATAGAAAATAGCATGAGCACATTTAACACCAGGATTTAAAGTGGAAACCCAATTTGGGAAAAACTACCAATTGCAACTAGTTACTATTTTCACTCTTCTGAAGTAAGCCCTATTAGGAGCCAACCCTGTTAAAGGGTACACAATACATTTTTAGGTGTGAGCCTATTAAAGGATTTAATCGCCTTGTTAGGAGTGGCCTTGCTAGCAATCTTGAGAAAATTCAATAGAATTGCCACCTTGTTAGAGAATTTGCAAATAATTGTTAAGCCAACTCTATTAAGAGATTTAGATCACTACTACAATGGTTAGAGAGTAACAATGAGATGACATAATTTGAATGCAACTGATTTTCTGATTATAGATCTTTGTTATGGATTTTACTTGATCCTTCTTGATTGAATATAGCTTTGCTGCTCCATAAGGTTGTTTTGCTTATCCTTCAAATTCGTTTCCTCTTCTCATCACTAAATCTCCAATAACATCTTCATGAATTACGCACTTTTGAATCACAACTTGACGTTATACTTATATCTTTCACTTTGTCAAGTCAGCTCAAATATGACTTAGAATCATTAATATTCATTGCTTTAGTCAGTTGGAATTAATAGATAAGTCAATTAAACCTAATATGCAAAAATAAGAAAATCCTTCATTAGCCAACCCAACTCAGTAGACACTAACTCATAAATGATTTCCTTTGTTAACCAGAAGAATCTTGATTAACACTACAAACTCGCAAAAATATTTTGACAATCGAGTGAGCTCGGTTAGCAATGGTTCCATCCAAATTTCCTTTGTGAACCGAATGAGCTCGATTAACACTCACTTTCTACAACTTTTCTTTTGACACTTGAGTGAACTTAGCAGACACTGCCTTCTGAACTAGGAAAACACAAGAATTCTTGGTAGACATTGAGAACTATGTTCACTGCCTGAGTGAGCTCAACATATACCGAGTGATAATGATTATGACAATTGTGTAACATCAAAGGCAACACACAATTATTCAATTGTATCCAACGGAACTTAGTGTTTAGATTGAAGCAAATTTTATATTCAATTCTTGAATGAAGCACCTTGGCCATTGCTATCTAAAATTTAATAGGTTTATGCATGAGCATGGATATAGTAGGTGTCAGTTAGATCATTGTGTTTGTTTTAATAGGTTGGGTGATGACAACTACATTATTTTATGTTTATATGTTGATGATATGCTTGTAGTTGGTTCTAACATAGATCACATTACAAAGTTTAAATGCTAGTTAACACATTCATTTGCTATGAAGGATTTGGGGGTAGAAAAAAAATCCTTGGTATGAAGATTTTAAAAGATAGGAAGAACAAGAAATTGACATTATCTTAACCTAATTATATTGCAAAGGTGTTGCAACATTTCTCTATGGAGAATGCTAAAGCTATCAACACATCTTTATGTGGTTTTTTGAATTTGACTAAGAAGATATGTCCAAAGACACAAGAAGAGGAGGATAAGATGTCTAAGGTACCTTATGCTTCAGCTGTAAGAAGCTTGATGTATGCTAAGGTATGTATGAGGCCTGATATTGCATATGTAGTGGGAGTCATTAGCAAGTATATGAGTCATCCAAGAATTGAGCATTGGAATATAGTTAAATAGATTCTCAGATATTTAAGAGGAACATATAGTAAGTGTTTTCATTTTGGGGGCTCTACTACTGATTTATAGGGATATGTTGACTTAGATTTGGCAAGGGATATTATACTAGGAGGAGTACTATAGGTTATGTATTTATTGTTGGTCGAGTAGCAGTGACATGGGTTTCTATGTTGCAGAATGTTAATGCTTTATCCACTATAGAGACATATTATGTTGCTACTATAGAGGCAATCAAGGAGATGGTATGGCTTCCATTCTTCCTCGAAGATTTGGGACATCCTTCAAAGGATAATTATTTGTTTACAGATAGTCAAAGTGCCATTCATCTTGCAAAGAATTCAGCTCTGCATTCAAAGACAAAACACATATAGTTACGGCACCATTTTATTTAATCAGTTTTGGATGATGGAAAATTAAAGATGGAGAAGATACATAGAGATGATAATCTAGTAGATATGTTTACCAAGGTAGTAACAAGGGAGAAGCTAAACTCCTCTTCATCTTTGGTTGGCCTTTTAGGCTGAACAAAATAAATGAACAATAGAGTCTAGGGTGGTTTGATAGTCTAGTGGGAGCTACAATTTTAGTAGTGCTATGATCAATCTTCAAGTGGGAGGTTATTGTTGTGGAGTTTGATCAGTCTCCAAGTGGAAGATTGTTGTGATGTGGAGCCTAATCAGATTTGAGGGTTTATTTGGTGTGATTTTCTCCCCATATTATTTCTACAGGGGTGTGAGGGTAGCGCCCCCAAGATGAGATCCTAGTGCAACACCCTAGGTGTGCTTCCTTCTGTAGTACAGGGTGGGTTCGAGGGGCAATGCCCCCATAGGGGTTTTCAGGGGCAACACCCTCAAGGCCAAAAATGATCTCATACTATAAAAGGCATTGGTTGTAGTTATCTTATTGGATGACTTATTCTAGGCCTAATTTTGTAAGTGGTAAAAAGCTTGAATAAAAAGGCTTAGGGTTAGGGATTTTATAATGTAATGGTGATATTGTAGCTTCATATGGTGGTATTTCTCCTATAAGGGATAACAGATTGTAATCACTAGATAATAATAATATTGGAATTGTTGTTGGTGGACATAAGCTAGGGATTGGGTGTACCACATTAAATCTTGGTGTCTTGTGTTGTCTTCTATTCAATCCATTATTTTCTGATATTGATTATATTTGCATGTAACTATTATTTTTGTTTGAGGTTAATCCTAACATCTAGGAGCTAACCCTGTTAAAGGTTACAAAACATATTGTTAGGTGTGACCTTATTAAAGGATTTAGTTCACCCTGTTAGTATTGGCCTTTTTAGAGGTCTTTAGACACTTTGATTTATAGTTAGACACAACCTTTTATGCCATAACCAACCTTCTTTTACTTGAGCTATAAAACATGAATTTATAGTTAGATCTAGGTAGAATAGATCACCTCTTGTTTGATTACAAGTCCCAACTAGATTTCCATTTTCATCCAGTAGCTTGGCTTTCCTATTCATGAATTCTACCTTGAATCCAATGTTATTCAATTGTGTTAGACTAAGTAGATTATGCTTTAGTCCTTCAACCCAATAATAATTGTAACATCTAAGATCATTGGTTAGTGCAATACAACCTTTTCCCTTCACATAACAAGGTTCATCATTTCCAAATTTAACACTTCCACCATCATAGTGTTCCAAGTGCTCAAATTTGGATTTATCACCAGTCATGTGGTGAGAACAACCACTATCAATAATTCATGTATCATTCTTACTAACATAAGAAATGAGAGCCATCTTATCATTCACATCATCTGATTCATCCTTAACAGTAATGTGAACCATTTCATCTTCTTCACTACTATCAGAATCTTTAGCCATGTAACAAGATTTCTTACCTTTGTCCTTGTAGTCTTTGTAGCTTTTGAAATCCTTGTTGCCTTTGTACTTGTCATGCTTCTTTTCTTCTTTTCCTTCTCTGTTTGGACACTTTGGAGTAGTGTGACCAACTTCTTCATAAGAAAAGAAGATCAAAGGAATTTTGTCTTTGTACATAACTTTTCCTATGGGAAATCTTCTTGCAAGAAATGCTTCAATGACTTAAAGATCATCATCAGAACCATCTTCATCTTCACTATCAGACTTCTTTCCTTTAGACTTTGCAACTTTCTTCTTGAGTGATAGCTTGGCTTGGAATGCAAACTCAAGGTTACTAGGGTTAGGAAAATAATTATCAAAATTATCTAACTCAAATGCTATCAACCTTCCCACTAGTGCATCCAAGGTTATATCATTCTTAGGATCACATCTCATTTCTTGAATTGCTGACACTCTAATTACATAAATAGGACAAAGGGTTCTAAGTACCTTCTTACCACTGTTACATCATCAATTTTTGTACTTGAGGCTCTGATTGCACTCACACTAGCTTTGATTCTTTCAATGTACTGTGCAATATTCTCATCTTCTTTCATCTTCATCCGATCAAAGGGTAAGTGCACAAAGTTGTGGTGCCAAAAGTGGGGTATAAGTGGACACCTTTTTCCTAAAATCTGCAAATTTTGAACTTCAACAAGAATTTGAAGATAGTTACACTCAAAATTTTCAGATATGACAAAAAAATAAAGTCGTAGTCCTTTGAATCTAGTTTCTAAACTACTCATTTTTTTTCAAAATGGTTTAGTTTTAGGTCCTCAAAAAAGGGGGCCACAAAAAGTGGTACTGTTTATTCCAAAAAAACATAGCACAGTACAAAGTGTGGCCCCCCTAAAATTTTAACTTTTTTTTTGAAATTTTTTAATCGCTGTAGTCAAAAGTTACTTAACACTATGTAGTTTATCCCAGATTTTTCGAGTAACTTTATAATGCCTATTTTTTTCTTAACGGATTTTTTAACTAGACACATCCCAAAAACATGAAATATCTGTGTGCTCCCCCTAGAAATAATTGAAAACTAATCTAAAATCAAAACTTTTTTTTTTCAAAGTGTGTAGAATGGAGTCTAGTTTCTAAAAAACTAAGTTGTTACAAAATTCGATGAACGAGCTAAAATCTATAGCCCAATTAGTACGTGGTGATTTTTGACAAAAAATGAACATACATTCAAAAGAAATTATAGATGAAAGGCTTGAAATAGTTCAAATTAAAAATAAATTATATGGTTAGATAGCTAACACAGAGACCTATAATGCTATGTAACCTGATCTTATTGATACCCAACCATGAGAAATTTTGAAGGGGAGCACAGAAGAAAAAATAATCATTTTTTGTATGTTTGCTAGAAAACACATCTCAGGTCTGTTCATCAAATCCAAATATTTGGGTTGGATCTCCAAGGAAAAACCAAGCCTTAGTCTTGGGTTTGATTAAGGTTTAAATAGCGCGTGCGCCCTATAGCGTGCACGTGCTATTTAAACTTCATTTTTAAATAGCGCGTGCACGCTATAGGGTGCAAGAACTATAGTGTGCACGCACTATTAAGATGTAAGTTGAAAAGAGAACTAGGTTGGGGGGGGGGGGGGGGGGGAATAGGGGAATGGCTATGTGTGTGCATGAAAGAGATAGAGAGAAAGTAGGGGATAGGAGAGGGGAGAGAGTATAGGATGGGAGAGAGAAAGTGAGAAAGAGTAGGGGTGGCAAAGAGAGTATAGGATGAGAGAAAGAGAGTAGGGGTGGCAAAGAGAGTATAGGATGAGAGAAAGAGAGTAGGGGTGGCAAAGAGAGGAAGTGTGAGAGAGAGTATGGGTGGAAAAGAGAGAGTGCGGGATGGGGGAAAAGAGATTTAAAGTAGGGGATGGGAGAGACAGGAAGTGTGAGAGAGAGTACAGGTTGGGAGAGAGAGATTAAGAGTAGGGGATGGAGGAGAGAGAGAGTAGGTGATGGGAGACAGAGTGAGAGAGGAAGAACTTGAGAGAGAGGAGGATGGGAGTGCATGTGTGTGAAAGAGAGAGAGTATGGAATGGAGACAGAGTGGGAGAGGAAGAACTTGAGAGAGAGGAGGATGGGAGTGCATGTGTGTGAAAGAGAGAGAGTATGGAATGGGAGAGGGGGAAGACAAAGTAGCTCAAGAGAGAGTAGGAGATGGAAGAGAGAGTAGGCGATGGGAGAGGGAGAGGGAGAGGGAGAGGGGGAGACAGGGGGGAATAGAAATGTGTGTGTGTGTGTGTGTGTGTGTGAGAGAGAGAGAGAGAGAGAGAGAGAGAGAGAGAGAGAGAGAGAGAGAGAGAGAGAGAGAGAGAGAGAGAGAGAGTAGGGGATAGGAGAGAGTGTGAAAATTTAAGAGAGACTAGAGGGTAGCAGAGAGAGAGAGTGGAGAGGGAGAGAGTAAGAGTGAGAGTGAGAGAGAGAGTAGGCAGTGGGAGAGGGAGTGGGAGAGGGAGAGCAAATGAGAGAAAAAGTAGGGGATGGAAGAAGAGAGAGGGGGGATGGGTGTGTGTGTGTGTCAAAGAGAGAGAGTCAAGAATGAGAGGGGAGAGAGATAGAGAGAGTAGGAAATGGTAGGGGTTTGGGAGAGAAAGGGGGGGGGGGGGAGAGAGAGAGAGAGAGAGATAATAGGCAGTGGGAGAGAGAGTGGGAGGGAGAGAGAGGTGGAATGGAAGCATTTAAGAGGGATAGAGTAGGGGATGGGAGAGAGTAGGCAGTGGGACAAGGACTGCGAGAGAGAGAGGGGGGGAATGGGAATGTGTATTCATTTATAAGAGAGATAGAGTAAAGGATGGGAGAGAGTATGAGAGTTTGAGAGAAAGTAGTAGGGGATGGGAGAGAGAGAGAGAGAGAGAGAGAGAGAGAGAGAGAGAGAGAGAGAGAGAGAGAGAGAGAGAGAGAGAGAGGAAGAAAGAGAACTTGAGAGAGATAGATAGTAGGCAGTAGGAGAGGGAGTGGGAGAGGGAGAGGGAGAGGGAGAGAAATAGGGGGGATGGGAGTGTGTGTGACAGATGTAGAGAGTAGGGTATGGGAGCAAAGAAGAAGAGTGGGGAGATAAGAGTGTGTGTATATATGAAAGTGAGAGAGTAGGGGATGGGAGAGAGTGTGAAAGTGTGAAAGTAGGGGGTGGCAGAGAGAGAGTACGATGATGGGGGAGAGAAAGAAGGCGATGGGAGAGGAAAAGAGAGAGAGGGGATGGGAGAGTGTGTGTGTGTGTGTTTAAGAGAGATAGAGAAGGGGATGGGAGAGAGTGTGAGAGTGTGAGACTAGGGGGTGGATGAGAGAGAGAGTATGACGATGGGGGAGAGAAAGTAGGCAGTGGGAGAGGGAAAGAGAGAGGGGGGATGGAGGTGTATGTGTAAGAGAGATAGAGTAGGGGATGGGAGAGAGTGAGAGTGTGAGAGAGTAGGGGATGGGAGAAGAGAGAGAGAGTAGGGGATGGGGGAGAGTGTGAGAGTGTGAGATAGTAGGGGATGGGAGACAAGAGAGAGAGCAAGGGATGTGTGAGAGAAAGTAGGCGGTGGGAGAGAGAGTGGGAGAGGCAAAGAGAGCTTATACAAGATGGGAGAGAGAGAGAGAACTTGAGAGAGAGAGATAGTAGGTAGTTGTAGTGTGAGTGTGAGAGAGTAGGGGGTGGTAGAGAGAGTACGACGACGGGGGAGAGAAAGTAGGCAATGGGAGAGGGAGAGAGAGAGGGAATGAGAATGTGTGTAAGAGTGACAAATTAGGGGATGGAAGAGAAGAGAGAGAGTAGGGGATGGGGGAGAGAAATTAGGTGGTAGGAGAGGGAGAGAGATAGGGGGGATAAGAGTGTGTGTGAGAGATCTAAAGAGCCAGGTGGGAGAGGGAGAGTGAGAGAGAGTAAAGGATGGGAGAGAGTAGAAGAGAGAGAGGGAGGGGATGGGAGAGAGAGTAGGGAGGATGGGGAGTGATGTGTTTTGAGAAAGTAGGGGGTGGCAGAGAGAGAGAGTACGACGATGAGGGAGAGAAAGTAGGCGGTGGGAGAGGAAAAGAGAGAGGGGGGATGGGAGTGTGTGTGTGTAAGAGAGACAAAGCAGGGGATGGGACAGAGTGTGAGAGTGTGAGAGTAGGGGGTGGCAGAGAGAGAGTACGATGATGGGGGAGAGAAAGTAGGCAGTGGGAGAGGGAAAGAGAGAGGGGGGGATGGGGGTGTATGTGTAAGAGAGATAGAGTACGAGATGGGAGAGAGTGAGAGTGTGAGAGTAGGGTATGGGAGAGAAGAGAGAGAGTAGGGGATGGGGGAGAGTGTGAGAGTGTGAGAGAGTAGGGGATGGGAAACGAGAGAGAGAGCAGGGGATGGGGGAGAGAAAGTAGGCGATGGGAGAGAGAGTGGGAGAGGCAGAGAGAGCTTGTACAAGATGGGGGAGAGAGAGTAGAGAGGGAGAGAGAACTTGAGAGAGAGAGATAGTAGGTAGTAGTAGTGTGAGGGTGAGAGAGAGTAGGGGGTGGTAGAGAGAGTATGACGATGGGGGGGAGAAGGTAGGTGGCGGGAGAGAGAGAGAGAGGGGGAATGGGAATGTGTGTAAGAGAGACAAAGTAGGGGATGGGAGAGAAGAGAGAGAGTAGGGGATGGGGGAGAGAAATTAGGTGGTAGGAGAGGGAGAGGGAGAGAGATAGGGGGGATAAGAGTGTGTGTGAGAGATCTAAAGAGTTGAGGATGGGAGAGGAGAGTGGGTGAGAGAGGTAGAGAGAGTAGGTGGTGGGAGAGGGAGGGTGAGAGAGAGTAAAGGATGGGAGAGAGTAGGAAGAGAGAGAGGGAGGGGATGGGAGAGAGAGTAGGGAGGATAGAGAGTAGGGAGGATGGGGAGTGATGTGTTTTGAGATAGTGCGTACGCACTATAGTGCATATGCGCTTTATAGTGCGTACGCGCTATAGTGCGTACGCACCATCTCAAATCACCAAAAAATGGTCAAAAACCAACCTTGGGGCCCATTTCATCCATTTTTAACTTTTGGTCTGTTATGCTCTCTGTTATTCTGACAAAAAACACAGGTTTCAAGATCTAGCAAACACCAAATTCAATCATTGGATACGTGATTTGAAGAATTTTTGAATATTATTTTAATAGAAAAGGTTAGTACAATCCATTTTAAATATTGTTTGTCGATATATAGATACAAATTTGATTATAATTTGATATGTTATGTAATATATAGTGAATTCATTAAAAATTGTATGTTTGAATGAAATGTTATTTTGAAATGGTTAGAAATTTGACAAGTCGTTTGATATATATTGTGTATTCATTCAAATAATTATAATTTTTATATGTAATTGAATAATTTGTAATTTACACATTTTAAGTAATTCGGATGTTTGAATAATTTGACATGTAGAAATCATCATCATGCCAAGGAAGAAACCAAATATTCAAACAAATGTAGATAGGGAGAGAGATTTGACAATTAAAAGAGATAAAATGAAATTACTACATGAACAAAGAAAATTGCAAAGCAATGATGAAGAATTAACTTTCGAAGAGGATCAAGAACCACTAGTACAAAGAAACAAGGAGGAAGAATTAGAAAGACAAAGAGAATGAATGAGATTGTTACGCTCAAGAAGACAATTGAATTGTGAAGCTACACCATCCTCCAATGTTGGAGTCATATCATCCGCTACACCATCTTCGAATGTTGGAGTCATATCATCCACTACACCATCTTCCAATGTTGAAGTCATATCATCCTCTCATGTTGAAGAGACACTAATTTATAGATCCGATGATATACACACTCCATCATGTCATGTTGAAAGCACAACATCAACACATCAAGTAGGTGATATTCCATCTTTACATCTTATTTCCAAGGCACATCATCTTTAGTTCAAGGTATACAATACACTCAACCTTATATTGATGTTCAAAATGTTGAGAGAATTGAAGAGATTAGAACACCTTCTAGAATTCATTTTAGAAAACCAAAATATTTGATTGATATTGATACTAACATTTTGAAATCAATGCTTGACAAGATTAGCAAGCGTACTTGTCAAAGAAAAGTTAATCATATGTGGAGATTATTTTTTGAAGAATTAAATATTACAGGTCAATGCCAATTATTTGTTGAAATGATGTGGAATTTGAAATTTAGGCCTATCATGAAGATTCTTGGGCTAAAAATGATGGATGATTCAAATGAAAGAAATATTGTAAAGAATCTAATGAGTGCTTATGACAAAGTGAGTTCTAAATCATGCACCAAAGATAGTAATATCACAAGATGAGTACTCACATCGACAATAGTAAGTAGCCAAATGAAGAAAGCTTGACTCATTAGAAAGACAAGCAAAACATTAAAAATTGGTAGAGATACCTTAAGGAGAGCCATGCTAAGGCATGAGAGATTAGAAGATCCAACAAAAAATGAGTTATGGACATTTAGCGGTAGACTACTGCGAAAGGATAAAGAAATTAGTGAAGCCTTGAAATCATTGATCGAAGATTTTTGGAAAAATAACACATGTGTTTCTCCTAATCAAAGAGATGTTGTAAGAAGGAGGATTGGTAGCTGAAATCGCGAGTCAAATGCGAAATATTTTTTGGACTCAACTCAGACACAAATTTTTGCAAAATTTATTGGTATGTATCCTCAAATTCGAATAAGTCAAAGATTTTTTGAGATGGGTAAACCTTTTTATGTGAAAATAAATCACACACGCACAACTTGTTGTTGTAGGATACATATTGAATTTTCTAACCATTTTGATGTTTTTAGGCACATATGCGTAGTTTTGCATTCTCAGTTTTTTTTGCAGGATTGTGACATAAAAGAGCCACCAAGATCTTCAAGGGAATTCATATCCAACATTTTATGTGAAATAGGGGATGGCCAACAATTTTACAAGACATCATGCTTGGCTGGTACATGCTTATTTTGTGGTTCTTTGCAACTTTTATCAACTTGTCAACATATGGATAGTACACAAGCAATTGAAAATGAAATAGTAGATTACGGAAAATTCAAGACAGTGACATATGCTCTAAAAGATGGGAAACATGGTAAAATATGTGATCTAGTTATTGAAAAGATTCTAGTGTGTGAGTTCATGAAGATTTTTTGTGAAAATATTATGTACGAGTATGCAAGGCATACCCATAGAGCTCGATGGTTGGATTTGCAATTCAAGTTGTGCAAAGATACATTTCCATTGGATATCATTGTTTTATTTGTAGATTTTGCAGAGAACTACACACTACAACCAAAAAATTAAGTGCAAGCAAAGTATTATACATCTCAACAGGTTTTTATATTTGTTCACATAACATTCATGCATTCACCTACAAGTACAGAGGATGACAGGAAGATTTTGAGGGAGTACCATTTTTACATCAACGATGATCGATCACATTCTACGGAGTTTGTACATGGTTGTTTTCAACTATTTTATGGAGATTTGGCTAACAGGGGCATATCATATCGTGAACACATTATTTAGTCAGACAATTGTGCATCTCAATTCAAGAATGCACAGATGTTCTATTGGTTGAGCAGGATGCACAGGTTGTGTAAAATTCAATATATGTGGAATTTCACAGAGGCTGGTCATGGTAAGGGAGAGCATGATGGTGCAGGTGCATGCATTAAAAGAGCCTTGGCTCGTGAAGAACTAAAAGTGATCAATTGGATCCAAATACAATGTTACAACCTCTTCCCCAAGACTATCACATGACTAAGGTGGACCATATTGTTATGATGTGTAAGTGATGAGATTTAGTTTTGATTTGTTTAGAATATAGATACATTATTTGAATTTATATTAGATTCTTTAATAGGACCCATTTTTCTAATCATATCTTAGATTTATTACTGTGCTAATTCTTCATTTGTAGGTCACCAAAGAAGAGGGCTAATAAAGTTGACACACAAGTGATAAAGGGTGAGATGCCAAAATCATCTGCGAAATGGTATTATCAATTCACATCCTCAATATTTATTAGTGTTCTTTGTTCAAGTACCATTGTATGCTAATCATCTTATGCCTGGAATTGCAGAGGTTAAATTATGTCAATACTAAGGTTTGTAGCATCAATACTAAGGTTTTTAGCATCAATTGGTCACGCTAAGTATAGTAGTTGTATCATGAATCCTTCTGAACCAATATGACTAAGATTCTCGAAAGAAGACTAAACCATATCATCTATCTACTCCCTCTTTATATAAGAGTTTGTCAAACAATGAGAATGAAACATTGATTATTACTTCTGCCTCAATGTGAAATTCTCATTGATTGCATTTTGTAAAGTTTTAAGTCACTATCAACCTCTATATCATTGTATTCTTCTTATCATCAAATTACACAACAATGAGAATATGAACGATGACTTCTTCACATGAACCTGACAATTATAAATGCTACACCTTAATAAATGTTTGGGCTTCATCTTTACCATTTGAGCTTATAATACAATACATTGGCTTCATTTGTATTTGGAAGTATTTATTATGTTTGTTCCAAAAGTCATTCTTCATTTGCCAATATGAAAATGTGACTATCATGAAAGGCATAGTCTTATAATTTGTAATTTGTATAATGGTATAAAAGCTTGGTTGTGGGTTTGAATCCATTGCCCCCATGACCCTCCTTCTCATGCATTTATTCTATTTATTCTTCTACCTCCTCCTCCGCTTGGCCATTTTGCAACACCATCTGGATGGAACTCTAGCCTTCCTCAAAACCATTATACATGACCTCTCCTTCTTGAAGATATTCTATAAAAAGTTCCTCAACCCTTGAAACTTTCAAAACCCCAATCTCAATGGAAGGCTTCTAGACCAAAGGAACTAGTAGATCCGGTTCTTTAAGAGAAAGAGACAACAAATCCAATTTTCTAGTGACTAGATGAAAAATTGGGGAAATCATTTCAATTAGTTGTTAATCGAAAGGAATTATAAGTAAACTATATCAATATAATAAGTAACTTAGTAATTATATCAATATAATTTAATTACTAAGGAAATGAATTTATTACTCTAACATATAGTACATTATTTTGTAGACAAAGGTGTTGAATTTGATGCTTAACATATTTACATACATGTGTAATAAATAATAAGTGTTGTAGCTTTGGGATCAACACTATAAAATGAAGGATGTCATACTACATTCACAGAGGTACCAAAATATTTTATTTGATATGGAGACAAAAGAAAATGTGTATTCTTCATAACTGCATTTGAGTCTCATGTATTATCATTTTCAGCTATTGACATCAGAGATACCTTTACATCTTCATCATTGTATTGATCAACGAGTCCTTATTGCACTCACTAGTTCTAAGACAATGACTAAGGTATGAAAGAGTTTACATTAAAATTTCATTAGTACTAAAATTCAATATAAATTGATAGGCACAATCGAGTGGTAACTTTGATAGTTTTTGTAGGGTCTTATTATTACTGACCATCAGTGTATCCCTGAGGTGTATATACAGAGGAATTATCAGCTAGCTGTAAGAAAATATTTAGTTTTTTTGTGTAAATATATTTTATTTTTTTATATAAAATAGTTATTTATTCATATATAATTTTGATTGTAACATGTCGAGTTACAGAAGATTCTAGACTAATGGACTAGTGAGCATGTTAGGAAGACCTCGTTATATACACTGGTCATCTCCCACTTGTTGGAAATTAAAGACAATTAGGGATTTATTTTGTTCCCCTAGTTGGAAAGAGTATATATCTAATGATGTACATTTTACACCTATATGGCATTATTGGGCATATGTTTTGTATAATTTTTTCTATGTATGTCATTTTTTACATATATTTCATGTATGACATTATTAGGCATATGCTTATGATGTTTCAAATTATTGATAAATGAATTATATGATATTGTTAGACCTTATGGAAACAACTTTGATTTTTTGTTATCACATTGGTTTGATGCTTGTATTCAATAAATCAACATATTTTCCTTTTAATTCTTCCACATTTGGCATATCCATCTAACAATGAACTTATGATACTCCCATCAAGAAGTGCATGATTGCATGGTTTTATGGTGGATGTCCCTCTCTTTTTTAAATTCCAATTTTATTCATCTAAATGAGTAAGCGAGATCAATTCCATTTCTTTCAATTGTATTTAAAGGCCATTAATTTTTTTTCAAACAATATGATTAAATAAATATTATTCAACATTTACCTCTATCATCAAGGTTGATTCATTCCTCCTCTTATTTTACCAAATAATTTGGATGAATCACCCATGGCTCCTTACATTTCTTGAAGAAAAAATTCAAAGACTTTGCAACATGTCTTCTCTTCTTCCATATAGTTCATGTTCATTGAAGACATTTGGTCAAACAATATATATGCTTTGTATATTCTCACAACACCAATAGTCATGGTACAATGCTTACAAGATCCATAGTTGAAGAGAAGCTATGTGAAGCTTCTAGAACCATGGACCTATACTTAATTTAGTATTATTGCATCCATGTTACTTATAAAAAGTGGAACTTTCACATAGATAAGTAGGGAAACCAAAATTGAAAGCCAAATTTAACATAGAAAAGTAAAGCAAGCCTCAACTATATTCTCATTAAACACTGTGAATTCAAATATCTTTGACAGGGCATATCTCAGAGCTCATGCAAGATATGGATGAGGTTCTAGTTCCTATAGGACTGTGTTGCAGAGACCTACAATAACCTCTCTCATTTTTTGGAGATTGCATTCCGTTTTCATTCAACGCCATCTCAGGTGATGTTGAAACTTGCAGTGTTGGCGAGTACAAAGTTGCCAACTACCAAATCTCTCTCATCTTTCGTCGTGGGATCAAACTGTCTACTCCATTAGCTCTGAGTGGCTAGGTAAACCCTATCCCCAACCTCTTCTTGTCCCCTTCAGTGCTCAAACGTTCTCAGGCACACCGAACCGGAATGTCCCTAAGGGTCACTAAATGCCATAGGGCTGCAATCTTTGACAGGGCATATCTCAGAGCTCGTGTGAGATATGGATGAGATTATAGTTCCTATAGGACTGTGTTACAGAGACCTACAATAACCTCTCTCACTTTTTGGAGATCACCTTCCATTTTCATTCTACAATGCCATCTCGGGTGATGCTAAAACTTGTAGTGTTGGCCAGTACAAAGTTGCCAACTGCCAAATCTGTCTCATCTTTCGTCGTGGGATCAAACTGTCTACTCCATTAGGTTTGAGTGGTCGGGTAAACCCTATCCCCAACCTTTTCTTGTCCCCTTCAGTGCTCGAACGTTCTCAGGCATGCTGAACCGAAATGTCCCTAAGGGTTACTAAATGCCACAGGGCTGCAATCTTTGACGGGGCATATCTCAGAGCTCGTGTAAGATATAGATGAGATTCCAGTTCCTACATGACCGTGTTATAGAGACCTACAATAACCTCTCTCACTTTTTGGAGATCGCATTCTGTTTTCATTCTACAATGCCATCTCGGGTGATGCTAAAACTTGCAGTGTTGGCTAGTACAAAGTTGCCAACTGCCAAATCTCTCTCATCTTTCGTCATGGGATCAAACTGTCTGCTCCATTAGCTCCACATGGCTGGGTAAACCCTATCCCCAACCTCATCTTTTCCCCTTCAGTGCTCGAACATTCTCAGGCACACTGAACCAGAATGTCCCTAAGGGTCACTAAATGCCACAAGGCTGCAATCTTTGATGGGGCATATCTCGGAGCTTGTGCGAGATATGGATTAGATTCCAATTCCTATAGGACTATGTTGCAGAGACCTACAATAACCTCTCTCACCTTTTGGAGATCACATTTCCTTTTCATTCTACAATGCCATCTCGGGTGATGTTGAAACTTGCAGTGTTGGCCAGTACAAAGCTGCCAACTGCCAAATCTCTCTCATCTTTCATCGTGGGATCAAACTGTCTACTCCATTAGCTTTGAGTGGCTGGGTAAACCCTATCTTAAACCTCGTCTTGTCCCCTTCAGTGCTCAAATGTTCTCAGGCACGTTGAACTGGAATGTCCCTAAGGGTCACTAAATCCCATAGGGCTGCAATCTTTGACGGGGCATATCTCAGAGATCGTGTGAGATATGGATGAGATTCTAGTTCCTAGAGGATCGTGTTGTAGAGACCTACAATAACCTCTCTCACTTTTTGGAGATCCCATTCTATTTTCATTCTACAACGCCATCTGGGGTGATGTTAAAACTTGCAGTGTTGGCTAGTACAAAGTTGCCAACTGCCAAATCTCTCTCATCTTTCGTCGTGGGATCAAACTGTCTGCTCCATTAGCTTTGAGTGGCTGGGTAAACCCTATCCCCAACCTTGTCTTGTCCCCTTCAGTGCTCGAACATTCTCAGGCACACTGAACTGGAATGTCCCTAAGGATCACTAAATCCCACAGGGCTGCAATCTTTGACGGGGCATATCTCAGAGCTCGTGTGAGATATGGATGAGATTCTAGTTCCTACAGGACCGTGTTGCAGAGACCTACAATAACCTCTCTCACTTTTTGGAGATCACATTCCGTTTTCATTCTACAATGCCATCTTGGGTGATGTTGAAACTTGTAGTGTTGGCCAGTATAAAGTTGCCAACTGCCAAATCTCTCTCATCTTTCGTCGTGGGATCAAACTGTCTGCTCCATTAGCTTTGGGTGGCCGATTAAACCCTATCCCAAACCTCATCTTGTCCCCTTCAGTGCTCAAACATTCTTAGGCACACTGAATCGGAATGTCCCTAAGGTTCACTAAATGCCACAGGGCTGCAATCTTTGACAGGGCATATCTCAGAGCTCGTGTGAGATATGGATGAGATTAAAATTCCTATAGGACCATGTTTCAGAGACCTACAATAACCTCTCTTGCTTTTTGGAGATCACATTCCATTTTCATTCTACAATGCCATCTCGGGTGATGCTGAAACTTGCAATGTTGGCCAGTACAAAGTTGCCAACTGCCAAATCTCTCCCATCTTTTGTCGTGGGATCAAACTGTCTACTCCATTAGCTCTAGGTGGCCGGGTAAAATCTATCCCCAACCTGGTCTTGTCCCCTTCAGTGCTCAAACATTCTCAGGCACGCTCAATTGGAATGTCCCTAAGGGTCACTAAATGCCACAGGGCTGCAATCTTTGACGGGGCATATCTCGAAGCTCATGCAAGATATGGATGAGATTCCAGTTCCTTCAAGACCATGTTGCAGAGACCTACAATAATTTATCTCACTTTTTGGAGATCACATTTCATTTTCATTCTACAACGCCATCTCGGGTGATGTTGAAACTTGTAGTGTTGGCCAGTACAAAGTTGCCAACTGCCAAATCTCTCTCATCTTTTGTCGTGGGATCAAACTATCTGCTCCATTAGCTCTGAGTGGCTAGGTAAACCCTATCCCCAACCTAATCTTGTCCCCTTAATGCTCGAACGTTCTCAGGCACGCTCAACCGGAATGTCCCTAAGGGTCACTAAATGTCACAGGGCTGCAATCTTTGACGAGGCATATCTCGGAGCTCGTGTGAGATATGTATGAGATTCCAGTTCCTACAGGACCGTGTTGCAGAGACCTACAATAACCTCTCTCAGTTTTTGGAGATCCCATTTTGTTTTCATTCTACAATGCCATCTCGAGTGATGCGTATCTTAATTATATTATTGGAAAGCGTATCTAGCATGTCATTTTTGGAAAGACAAATCATGGAACTTGGTAAATGTTTCATAAGTTAATGAAATGTGTTACCACCAGATTATGTAAACTTAGGATTATATGATCTCCAAGAGTTTGGTTATGTTCTTTAGCGCACGTTGGATGCAAGGTAGTGTGTAGCTTCTACTCCCTCTTTGTGAGTAATGTTAGTCACTTTGTATATGTAAATTGGTTTTCAATTGGGTATGTTATTTTCAACCTTAATGGTGATGAAGGATTAGCTTGAATCAGCTTGTAACTATCTAGCCACCAGATTTTCAGTGATTCCATCAAATGTGGGTTTTGTTCATTTTTTTTTTTTTTTTTGTTGTTGTTGTGCTCTTGACCTTTGAGGCTTTGAATTTAAACTTGTGCACTTTGGTTTTTGAAATTTTATGTTCTTGAGGTGGCTAGGAGGTATGTTCTATGTTGCTAGTTATGTGTTGTGATTTTCTCTATCAGGTTCAATGTGAAACATTGATAGAATGTATAAGGGAGTACATTGCGAAGAACATACCATTCTCCTTTTTGTAATACACTATTTATTATGTTTTAATTAAACTCACTTCTAAATCCTATCTTCCACTTGGACCCATTCCTCTTTTGGCAATCCCTGAGATTGCCAATTCTTATTAATTCGAGTAGAGACAAGATGAACCAGATTAATACAGTGACCTATAGATTGAAGGAGGATGGTTAAGAAATGGTCTACCAGAGATCAGCCAAGGATAAGGATAGCATAGTAAGAAAATGATTATTTATCTGGTGGATATAAGTCTTTTATATAACAAACCATTTATATGCATAGTAAAAGAACTGAATATAGATTTGAGACATATTGATCACCTACAGTCTGATCATCTTCACAAGTATGCAACTTTTGTTTCACTATTTCATGCGGGTTTATTGAACTTTCTTTATGAGGTCATTTACAGATGGGATGTTCAAAGGTTGAGTTCCTATGGGCTGTCAATACTTTGACTATACTTTAAGTCAACGATTATCAATATGGGAAAAATTGGAACTCGTTGTATTTTGGAGTATTGAGAAGATGGCCTTGCCCTTCCCCAGGAGTTTCAGAAATGGGAGACATTAGGTAAGAGAGTGAAAATGTTACTATCGCTTCAACGCACATGACACAATTAGAAATGCAAATTTTGATGGTAATCATTTTGTGATAAGCGAGAGAGTAGGGATGATCATTGTTACTATCTCTTTAGTAGTGGATTTTTTTTCTCTCTTGAATTTGTGGTGGGGGATCAGTGGTAATTCTCCTTGGATATTCCTTCTTATGATGTTAGTGACAAGTGTTGCTCTTTGAAAACACTTGTACAATCTTTTTTAAATTATTAGATAAAAACAAAGAATTGTAAGTATTAAACATGATTAGCCTTTAGTTCCTAGAAGATCTTTATTTCCCCATCAATGCATTTAGAAAGTTAAGTTTTAAGAAGATCATAACTAGAAAAAATTAGAGAAGCGATTTAAACATTTATATTGATTGGAAACATGTGAGTCTTGAGTTTCCTTTTCCTTTTAAAGAACGTTCCTTGGCTAGCATACCTAATTCCACATTCCATAAGAGTGTCATTGTGCTAAAGATTTAGGAAACCAATTGCTCTAAGATAAAGCTTCCTGGTTAATAATAATCTAGCATATTGAGGTACATAATACTTCTCAATTAAACTTGTGTTAATTCAGTATTAATTTTGTAATTAACTACAATTTTAGTATCTGTGTACAAGGGGTGACTAAGAAAACTATTTGAGGTCCAATTTGAACATATATTTGTAAGGATCTCGACCAAGGTTCACAACTTCGATGATTAATACATTCATTCAGGCTAGAACCTCACTACAAAAAAATAATATATATAAAAGGTAGTGAATAACGTCATGTCTAGACCCAAATCAACCAATGAAAGTCAAATCAGCATAATGTGGAACAACAATATATGCATTGAGTGGGTTGTCATAGAAAAGCTTTAGAATAAAATTCATGTCTAGAATTAAAAGACCTTAAAGAAAATTTATGCTTGTAACACAAATGGCCATTCAAAATTGAATATGATTACAATATGTGAAATAGCATTACAAGAACTTGTAATGCTCTTGTGAACATCGTGTTAATTCTTGTAAGAATCCCTAAGATGCTTGTTATACTCAAAATTTTGTTGAAATTGAATTAATTTTTATCATTTCGGTTAATTGGCTTAGGGTGATATATGCTTCTTGGATGGAATAATGAGTTCGTGATTAACTCTGTATTAAGATTCATAGCATCTTCTAGTTATTTGCAAAGGAAATTTATAAATTAAGCTAATGTCATATGGCTTGCTTGAGAAAGATGTTCGTGTTCTTATTGATGGGTACTAATGACTATCCACATTTAGTTCTTCAATATCCTATTTGACAAGCTTTCCATAGACATTTCTTTGCCATACTAAGTATTTTTGAAAACATATTTGAGTAGAAGCACTATATTAGATACTACATGATGTTTTAACAAATAAAGTAATGGGTTAAAAACTATTATTTCCAAGGTATTATGTCATACTATTTTAATTGTAATGATCTTAGACTAATGATATTCTTGAAGGTAACTTTGACATGCAGCAAGAAGGACAACCTACAACCAAGGCTATATTGTGCCTACAACCAAAGCCATAAATGCTCACAGCCAAAGCCACTAGTGCACATAGCCAAAGCCATGGATGCTTATAGCCAAAGTTACAAGTGTTCACAGCCAAAGCCATGAGTACATGAAGTCGATGATCACAATTGTTTACAACTATTCACCAGAAACAACTTCTTTGCAGTTTTTGAGAAATACTAATAAAGCAAAAAATAACATCTACTAGTTGGTAGACATAATGGCAACTCTCTAGCAATTGAATTTAATTTCATACATGCACATATCTAATTTAATGTCATACATGAACATATCTAATTTAACATCATACATGAACAAACATATAATATAAAATGATAACCAATAATGTCATATACATTAACAAACACATAATATATTATGATAACCAATAATGTCATATATGAACAAACATATCATATATTAACCAATAATGTCATACATCAAATACATAATGTCATATGTACATCAAATGTATGTCGAATATGTCTCTCTGATGCCTATATATATACATGGGGAAGGAAACAAGTCTCTCGATGTTCTCTACGGTCATGTGGAGGGAGACAGTGAAGATGATGGGGCCCTCCTGACACGCTCACTTGACCTCTTGTTGAGGCTCTTCTCCAGGTCCAATTGATACAAAGAAAGTAGATATGAATCAATATTTATTATACATTGAAATCAAATATATGTACACACAAAATCAATTATTTTCTTACTGCCAACAAATAGTCACTCTGTAAGTCCACCTCAAATGCTTGTGGACGATCAGGCATGACAAGACCCTACAATAATTTAATAAATATAATCACTTATAAATAAAATTAGAAGTTTTGAGATTAACTTTTATAAACAACAACTAAAATGAAGAAAATTCTTTCATACCTCTGTCAGTGGCTGTGAGCTAGCCACAGCTGCGACCACTCCACTATCAACAGATTGTCGTAGATGAGGAGGTGTGTCTGACATCATGAGCTGCATGTCATACAATACACGTTATATCTAACATGAAACATGGAATAAATATAATCAAATGAATTAAATTAACATGAAACAACTATACCTGTGTGAAGCTCGTATGATGTCTCTGCTCTGTGTCTGTGGTAAAGGTTGAGGGTCCTGTGGAGAACTGATGCACATGCATAATTTTTTTTGTCAATCCTTAATATGATTATGTAATAAATATATGTATTAATTAAAATGATTAAATTGATACATACCTCGGGACTCGTCGAAGGGACAAAAAATGGGCCTAGAGGATCGCTGCTAGGACCAACAACACTTTGACCCTAAATTTTGAACAATGTCAATAAATGCTAATTAATTAATCATTCACTATACATATGAAATGTGATCAAATTAGTAATTTACCTGCGTGTCAATGCCAAATTTCTTGTTCAGGAACTCATCGGTGACAAGCCCATCATCTGCACCATCTCCGGCATGAGTGCCAAATGTGCATAGGGATCCGCATGAAGTGCACATGTGACCACGATGCATAGAAGGCTCCCCCTCAACTAATGGGCTCATGGAATGGATGAGGGTATATGTCAAAGCATTAATGGTCCCTAGAGTGCTGGCCTCTACATGTTCCTTCGCAATTGAAGGAATAATCACATGCTCGTGCTGTGGATGGACCATAGGTGCCCTAACTACATTAGGGTCACGACGTGCTCCTGGCCTCTCAAATGATGACCCCCCACCTCTACCCTGGGAGTCTAACATATCAAAATAATTGGGGATCTCCCCAAGGACAAACTCACAATATAATTTCTTCAAAAAATACATGGGGACCTCGTGATTGTTGGAAGGAGGGGCATCAAAAACCATCCACCATCTATCCCAAAAATTATTTTTAATAGCATCGTGTATGCACCAATGGATGGGGAATCATTTAGTACCCTCTCTAATAGTATTTGGCTCACCGGGTTTTCTAAATAATGCATATAGACTACCTTTTGATATTTCTTTTTTTTTTAACATCTTCATATGACAATTGATTTGCATAAAATCTTTGTTGTTCATCCCTCTTAGCCTGCCAAATATCTAACTGACTTCTAACTGAGGCTATCTAAGTGTTAATGGATTCGAGGGATGATGCCAATTGAACCCTCATTGGATTGGTTTGTTCAAATTCTTTCAACTGAACAATAAGTCTTTCTAATTTAGTTTTGCCTCTCTGTATTTCATTTCTTATATTTTCTTGTGTGCCTGGCGGAGGTCTTGCAATTGGTTCGGGTTGTGGAATTTGTTGTTCTTCTTGAGGAGGGTTTTGATTTTGAGGTTCTTGAGGGTTTTGTGGATTTTCTAGTTGATTATGGACATTTCCTGATAAAAAAATCAATTGAAATCCAACTAAATAAACAAATCTAAATGAAATTTGTAAAAACCCTACAAAAGAATATCAAAAACTAATAAAATAATATGGAAAACATATTAAACAATGCAAAATTAAGTTTATATCACTTACCTCATCATCGTGGGTGTGCTCGTTGGCTTGGATTTCGTCGGTGAGGAGGCATTTTGGCAAATGGTGGTGAATTTTTGCTGTCAAACCCACGTACGTGCTGTTGGAGAGCCAAAAAACAAAATGAAAATGATGGGCCACGGGTATGCAGCCCATCATATAACTTTTTGGACATCAGAATAGTGCGTACGCGCTATTGAAAATTAGAAAAAAAAAAACTTGTCATTTTTTTGGCACCACAACTCAGTGCATATGCCCCAAACTGAACTCTAAGAATTTATGATTTAGCTCTCCTCGCATTATCATCTCCTCCATAGATATCCTTCAATTTGATCTACATTTCATGAGCAACACCACAGCCTTTAACTTCATCAAATTTAGCATAATTGAGAATGGAAGGAATCTCAATCATCATTACGTTATGGTTCTTCTTTCCTATAATTTATTCCATAGTCAAAGTTCCGATTGGTCCCACATAGTTATTCTCTAGATAGTTTAGACTTGTATCACCAACGGTTTCTAAATGGAGTTTCATAAGTTCCTACCATGCTTGGAATTTATCTATTTTTAGCTTATGAATCCCCCTTATATAAGACATCTTGATCTTTAGCTTAGATCCTTTATGTTGAAGTTGATGGAAGATCAACACCACAAATCCTAAGAATCACCTACATGCGAACACTTGTCATAGAGAAAGAGAGAAGCAAAAACATATGGAACCTGGAATTGATAGATCCATAGATGAGACATTCTTGATGAGAAAAAAGACAGATTGCTATTACAAAAAAAAATTCAATAAATTACAATGACATCAATCCTTATAAAAGGAGATCAAAACCCTAACAAGGTAAAACCTAGGTTGCATGGTAATAATTAATAAAAAATTAATTATTATATGTCTAAAGTTTACCTTAAGCAAACTAGAGATAATAAGTGATTTAATAATTAAAGTAATATGATTTAATTAATAAGAAAATACTTTATTAGTCTAACACCCTCCTTAAGATAAACTTAAGGAAAAGATAAAAAACCTAGAAACTATTGTTGAAAGGAAATTGGGTCTCGGTAACAAGGCCTGATGAGGTACCCAGGCACAAGAAAATCTCTGAAAAGAGGAGAATAGAGAGAGTGACATGGGAAAAAGACTACTCCAAAAAGACATGGAAAGTTCCAAAACATAGGAACAAAAGAATGATCATTAAGAACACTATTGAAGTATGAAGCTACAAACACTACCAAACTCTTGATCTAAAGAACTTCCACTATATATAGAACATGACCAAGTAGAGAAGACTAATTCTGAAGAGCTGATCAATCAAAGATGGAAGGTATCTTCATGGCCTCCAAAAAAAGGAATGAAGAAATGACTATATGGTAAATGATACATCTCACCGAAATGCATAGGTATCCAACTACTACAATCACCTAGGACACAGGATCAAATATTGAATACATAGCTCACTCTATCGAACCAAGAAAGAAATAGAACCAAAATAACCCCCATATGATGCTGAGAGGTAAGACATGAAAATTGAAACTTAATGCAATATCTCCTGCAGAAAGAACTAGGAACATCAAGAGTGCAATAGAAGTACAAACACCTATAATTACACGTGTCATCAACACATCATGAGGCTAATGTTGTGGAAGGAACACTCACTTGACAAAGGAAGATGGAAAATATGGCCAACATGAAATCCTCCAAGGCACTTTATAATGCAGTGTACATACAACAAAACACAAAGATGTGCAATATCCTAAAATGCAATAGAGTGACACTTTATCTTAGTGCATTTGCAAAAATACTAAAAAAAGGCTGTCAACAATGATCAAAAGAGACATAAGGCTGAGACAATAGACAGTATAACCAATGAAAAATTATTTGAAACAAAAAAATTGATCCTTGGACCTAAAACAACCAAGATATCCACTAGAATGCAAAAAAGAAAGAACTGAATGGAATGTGCCCAGAGCAAAATCTGGAAAATAGAATAAAATATGTCTCCTAGAGTACAAAATAGAAATTTTGAATTTGATTGCATAAAATGACAACCAAACAACATCAATAGTCTAAATAAACTGCACCATCATGATTGGCTTAGAATCATCTTTCCGACGATATATTGTTTGCAAAAAAAGGAGTTCGGATGAGGAAGTTGTGGCCAAAAAACCACATGTAGGTAAAAAAAATGTTGGAAGGGAATTTTTATTTTTTACCACATTGGGATCCATGTAAAACACCTTGAAAATCATACCCACCAGTATTAGAAATTGCCTCGAGAAGCCTGTCTATTCCATATAAAAACTGTCTCAATTTGTTTGCACAAAAATCTCAATTTGTGTGCCAAAATAAATCTCAATTTTTGTGCCAAAAATCACAAAATCATTGCCCTTGGAAATGTGCCAAAAAAATCTTTGATTTGCATTCTAAAATTTATAAAGTGCCAACTCAAGAAACGTGTTAAAAATATCAATTTTTGAAACAAAAAATCTTGATTTATAGTCCAAAAATTTGAAAATCAATACCTTGGGAAATGTGAAAATAATTCAAAAAAGCACCACCTTGAGAAATGTGCACAATTTGGTAGCAACATTTTTTGGCCTCAAATTCTTACTGTGTCCAAATTGGACAAATTTTATATGAAAATAGGGGTTTTTGGGTGCTTTGAGCTCAATGGTAATGTCCATTTGGGCTCAAAGTACACCAATTTTTTTTTTGAAAAATGAACCCTCTAAAGAAAAATATAGATCTAAAAGCCAAACCCAAATTCTCATAAACTGAATAGGAGCATGATGATTTGGAGCTCTAATACCATGTTGAAGTTGATCGAAGATGAAACCCACAACTCCCAAGAATCACTTGCATGTAACCACTTGTCACAGAGAAAAGAGAAGCAAAAAGCTATGGAGGTTGGAATTGACAGATCCATAGATGAGATATTCTTGATGAGAAAAAATCAAGTTCCAATCTTGTATGAAAAATCAACCAACATAATGGCATAAAACTTCAAATTAAAACCCACAAAAATGCTTAAATGTTTGTACTTACTGAATCAGGTATAACTAGCATACCAAAATGGAGGGGAGCACTATTTCTCTACCTCCAATCAATTTACTATAAAAAATGAGAACTAAAATAGAGCTAAAACAATAAAATAAGAGTGCCTTACCTCACAGCCAAAGGGGCCAAAACAAGAACGGATGCCAAAAAATAACAGGACCACAAAAAATGATAAAACAATAGACGAAGAAGGATTTTCCCACTCTAAATTCAATGAGTCTATCTTTGTGATGATCCCAGGAGCGTAGGTCTCACAATGAATAAATTTCCAAATGCTCACAAGAGTGTTTTGGAGGATTTGCTCCAAAATCACAATTTTTAAAAGTGAGAAGTGTGAATAAATCACTTTTAGCCAATATATGCACTTTTACAAAGTGACATATTGATTAGATTATTTATATTAAATAATCTAATTAGCTCCCTTAACCCAATTAAATTTGGTGATTCCAATTACTTGGAATTTAACTAGGACAAATTAAAATAAGTTAAATAAAATATTAAATTCTCATTAAACTATTAAAGCATAATATTTCCACTAAGGATTCCTAAATTCATAATTAAGATAGATATGTCATCCATACAGGGATGATACTAGCTAGGTATGGACAACCAAATCATTAACTCCACATGCCACTACTAGGAATACACGGATCCCAATCATGTTGCTTATTGTAAATGGCATCCTAAGTTTGTTAGGAGATTGAAATATCAATGCTATTCAAAAATTTATTCTTAACTTTCCTTAATTAGCCTACAAATAATCCTTTAATGATTGAAGAATAGTTCTTGGTTTATCTTTATAATAAACATTTTTTTTTACCAGTCAATTATTAACTACAAGATGACGAAGTTAACAAAATAAAAATAGAGTATTTTGGGTATTTACCCACTTAGACAAATCATCCCTATTAGGTTATAAATTATATCATTTCAATAAGAAATAAAGACTCAAAATTTATTATCATTCCTAATAATACCTACTATTATGCAAAAATATATAAGAAAATAAATTTATTATATTCAAATAATTTTAAAAAAAATTTTTAAAAAAAAAAATTTCATCTACATATTATAAAATTAAATTTAATAGCTATCTTATTGAACACAAAATAAAATCACAACAAATTTTTTTAGAGTATGACATTCTTCCCTTATTTTAAGTATACAATAGCAATCATATTTGAATGTGTAACTCTTCTTTTGTTATGATTTTAAGATTCATAAAAAGTCATCCTTCCCATTAGTAGGATTTAGTTTTATGAGTGTTGGCCACTCTTTCTTTCTCATAATTATCACATTCACATAAAAATATTTTCAATGTACCATGAAACTTCTAAAAGAAAATGATCAAAATCTTAGTATTGGCAACTTCCAAATTATTATATAGTCATTTAAAAATAAAAAAATAAAAATTAAATTAAATTATATATATATATATATATATATATATATATATATATATATATATATAAGCATAAAAAGAAATGTAGGTAGTATGGTACTATGTAATATGGAGGCACATTAGAAAAGGAATATAGCAACTCTACAAATAGAGAAAAGCTATCAACAAGATTACAAATTAAAATTATGATCAAATCATATTTTAACATTCTCATTGACAATCTCAAAGAAAATTTAAAATCCAAAATTTTCATATGTAGATGAAGATATGATATGTGTGTGTGTGTGTGTGTGCGCGCGCATGTGTGTGTGTGTGTGTGTGAGAGAGAGAGAGAGAGAGAGAGAGAGAGAGATTACTATTTTAAATATGCTATTTTTCCTTTATTTTGTTGTAGTTCTATGATTTCTAAAATCAAATCATGATCATCTTTTTATGATATGTCATTCTTTCTTTATTATAATTCTACAATATAGATCATTTCTAAACATGTAATTCTTTCTTTATTATAATTATAACATTCATATTATACATAATTTTTAATTGAAACACATTACTATTTTAAATGTCTATATATATATATATTTTTGAAATGCATTACTATTTTAAATATGTCTTTTTTTCTTTATTTTATTATAGTTCTATGATTTCCAAAATCAAATCATAATTATCTTTTTATAATATGTCATTCTCTCTTTATTATAATTCTACAATATAAATCATTTCTAAACATGTAATTCTTTCTCTATTATAATTATAACATTCATTTTATTCATAATTTTTAATTGAAAAGTATTATCACAAACTAATTAAAAAGGAAAAGTAGTAACAAGCAGATTTGAAAACCAATGGAACAAGTTCAGGAATTAAAGCAAGTAGGCCTAGAGAAAAATAAAGAGTAAACTTAAAACTCTAGGAACCAAGCATCTTTATCCAAAATCTTAAAAATAAAAATATAATTTTTAAAGAAGAGATCTTCATTGAAAATAATGTTTATAATGCATATATAAGAACTTGCTGACACATTACCATTTTGAATCCCATACGGCAAATAGTTGGATAGTTTGACATTGCACAATAATTCACCGTTACAATTTCAATCCATTGCTTTCAGCATGACATTCGGTTATAACAGGAAAACAATTTCAAAGATTTTCTTTTTCCTTCCTCAGTCATTGCAAAAAGAAGAAGAAGAAGATTGAATTTGTGCAAAATCGATTGAGTCAGGCGGACATACAGAGGCCACAGCCCGTGCAAACACAAGACAAACATCCCTCACAGTTGATAAGTTTCGGGCATCCCCTCAACACTTTGCGGCTCGCCCTTTCCTCTTCCATCTCGCAATTCAATCCAATTTCAGGAAAATCACGGCAAACCCAATTAGGGCTCTTCACAGCACACTGATAAGCTCGGCATTCTTCTTTGCTGCGGAGTTTAAAGCGCCGCTCTTTTCCGCAGGCGGAGCAGCGAAGAAACTCATCTCGGTGGAAATTAAAATGGTGAACTCTGCGATTGGCATAGTAATAACGAAGAAGAACCGTATTGCAAAGCGGCACTTTTATGGAATATTTGGAGGTTCGGAAAATTTGGGTGACCCAAATTGAATCTTTCCAAGACTTGTGATTGTTTCGTGCGTGTTTCTGGAAAATGATGGGCGCCATGGGACCTTTCTTGCATGCCCCTGGAAAACAGTTACACACCACGCTTAAATCCCCTTGTTGGGTTATCCGTAACGAGCCTACAAAATCTCCGAAACCCAAGGTGCTGGTGCAACCGCATGTAATTTCAAGAAAACCAGTTTGAAACTTCCAATCCAAAAGGTCTTTCAGATCTTCACTGCTGAAAAACTCCTTGCTGTTTGTGAGCTTGTTTAAAGTTTCCATGGTGCCCTGTTAAAAACCAAAAATCCACAAACTTTTCCGCCGTTGGAAATCCTAAGCAGCCTTTTGGTTTTTGGCTGCTGAGAGGGCTCCTTTTCTTTTTCATTTATCCTTCCTTTCCGTGCAAGGCCCCGGTTTCTATCTTTAAATCATGATTGAAAGTCCGGTAAGTTCCAATTGTACGGGATCTTTTGAAGTGCAAGAATAACCAGAACCATAATATTATTTTTCAAGAAACAATTATTCTTGTCAATTATTATTGGTTATCGATGGAGTTGAATAATGTTTAATGATTATACTAAAAATGATTAGGATGGTGGATACATTTGGAAGAAGAGATCATCTTCTATTCTCCAGTCCTAGTCTAAGAGGTATGGTCAATAGTTTTTTCATTAAGAAAAAATTAATTCTTGTTTGGTATTCTCTTATGCAATTAGACTTTATATTTTTAAGATAAGATGATTATAAACTTTTTCTCTATGTTCTATATTGCTATCAAGATTCAACTTTTTAGATTCAATTTATCAAATTATATTTCATGAGTCAAACCCAATTGAATGTTAATAATATCACTATTTGACTTCTTGTTTATATATATATAGTTTAGCAAATAAATTTTAATTATATCAATAGATCAAAGTCTTTTCTTTTTGACAAAGATGATAAATGAATCATATATATTGTATAATAGAAAAGAATGTATAAAATTAATCATTTTCTAAGAGCAACATGGAAGAAAAATGATCTAGCTTTCATCTGACATACATAAAAAATTCAATATATATCACAAATTTGGAAGTTTGTATATATTTCTAATGGTTATCTTTAAAATATTTGTTTAATTCTTCCCTTTTTAGTTTAAAAGTACAATACATATTCCACAAGTTTAGAATTTTATTTTCTATTAATATACTTAAAAATGTGTATTGACTTATTTGACAACCCCAAAAAAAAATCGCACTTTCATATTGATTGGAAGGTTTGGTCTATGATAAGATTCATAGCTTAATTAATTGTTTACTTTCTATTAATATACTTAATGAAAATGTGTATTGACTTTTTTAACAACAAAAAAAATATTGATTGGAAGGTTCAGTCGATGATAAGATATATAGTATAATATGATGAAGTTTTTCTAGCCAATTTTTGTTTGGTAAAACTAACATATAAAAAAAATACGTGTGCCATTATTGAGGATGTTGAGAAGGCTTAGAGAAGTTCTCATCAACGTCAGTTTTGTTGTACTAATGTGGCCCACTTAATAAGCTATGGGGTAAAAGCACAAACTTGTGCCACCATTTGTGATATCCGATATGGTTACGACCGAAAGGGTTTCGGCTGAAATGACTACGGTCGTATAGACGTGGCACTTTTCCACACTGACGTGGTAGGGGGGTTACGACCGAAACCCTTTTGGCCAAAAGGGTTTTAGCTGTAACCTTGGTGGATATATAAATACTAAAAAATTGCTTGTCAGCAGTTATTTCACTATTGCGGTTTTCAAGTGATTAGAGTGTTTCGATCGTAACAGGTAAGTGCATTTTTAATTTTTTAATTTTTTTTTATAGTTATAACATGTTAGCATTAATTAAATTAATTGTTTCTAAGTGTTTTAGCAATTAAATTAATTATATTTTAAGTGTTTTTTTAAGTAGTTGATTATTTAGACTAGTTAATTTTCTTTATATAGTTAGATTTTGATATGTTAAAGATTAAAAACTATATAGTATTTTTTAATTAAATATGTACATTTAATCATAAATGTAGATTTTACATGATCAAACATAGAAAATTCAAGTTGAGACTTAGATAACTAAAGTAATTACACTTGACTTAAAACATTAACATAGTACAAAACTATATAGATAACTAACATGTAACTTGAAACATTAGGTAGAACTAAACTATAATAAGTTCTAGCTGTTCAAACATGAAAACTTAAAATTTAACCAACTTCAAACTTAGAAAACTTAGAAAGTATAATAACATGTACACGAAACTTTGAAAACTTGTTAAGACCTTAAGATAGCTAAAAATTAGTTACATTTTAGAAAAAATTAACATAGTAAACCTATACATACTAAATAACATACATGCATATTTTTTGTTCACATACATGAGCTAGATGTGCATATATGAGCTAGATGTTCACATACATGACCTAGATGTACTAAATAACATGTGCATATTTTTAGTTACATTCAACTTTGTACATATTTATATGTACATACATGTTTTAAATTAAATTTAACTTTTAGTTTTACTTGTACTTATGTATGTATATCTTAACTCTGCATTTATAGATAGAGATCTTTGCATATATCATTATGGCATCTGGTATTGGTGGAGCACCTACATTCTCAAGGGAGGCTAGTGTTCAAGGAGGGGGTCATAGTGCTAAGTCAAGCACAACACATAGACTGACATCATCCTCTAAGGAGAGACGACATTTTTTTGTAGATACTATTGCTAGGTTATATTGCTCTCTCGACTATCTTGATTCTACACTGTTGGCCTCTACCACTCTCTCTAATAGGGAGAAGATTATTTCTACTAGAGATGAATTATGTCAGATGATCGAAATGATCTCTACGTACAACCCATATGATGATATTAGTATTGAGACATTTTACTCTTCCCTTTCTCATAGTGTCACTGACACTATGAAGTATACCCAGATTGATGGTGAGGTCTCCACCACTATGGTGAAGACTATGTTTCCCTTTTATACAGATATGCCTAGGGTTAGAGGTTATTCAACAATGAAGTGTACAGATCAACTCGTTGCTCCATTTATATATCAACAGTGGGTAGCTGCGCATCACAGGTGGCCACAGAAGGATGAGTTTCCTCTTTATTTTTGAAAACAATTGTTTATAGAATTTCATTTACACCATGATGTCCATTATACAAATTTTCTAGGTCATGCTGGACAGGGCCTCGACCGATTGTTAGAGAGATTTAGACCTACGAACACCCCTGTGCCCATTAATAAATAGGAAATGGTGGGTCCAAACCTTTTGTCATGCCGAGAGGTCCATAGATGATTGCTGTGGGTTTGACTATTCACAATGATACAGTCAGGAGTCATATATTTTCTAGCATTGCCACAGTTGCCACACACTTACAAGAGATATCTTCAGATAGATGTGGCAGATATATGTTACGGTCTTCTGGTCCCATTTTGACAGGTGCATGCTCTAGCACAGGAGTTGATGATATGTATGAGATAGCAGATATACAATCGTTACTAGAGATTTTGGCTATATCATATGTGGATGTATTGCATCATATGGCATCTTATTTAGCATATGATCTTCTTAGTTCATAGCAGGCCTTGTCGATAGTCACGAGAATTCCTCTTTGTGACATTGGTGGACACATCAACCATATTTTGTCATACACAACAGGATCACAACACTCACAGAGACAGGAGGATATCCCTACACATTCTACAACACCTGCTCCTACAGAGGGTCATACAACACCTATCCCCACAAAACCTATCCCAACACCTACTTAGGATCCTATAGCACCTGCTCTTGCATAGCCTAGCTTTTGAGCACCTGTATTCCATACTTCAGGATATTACTCTATCACTACATGATTTAGATATCAGTTAGATCGGCAGAGCATTACATGATGTTACAGTAAATATTGTAAATTTATATATGTTTATATTTATTTATTACTATAATTTACACATGTATACATTTTGTTTAGTGTACTCAAGATCTTTTATATGTATGTACTTAGGTCTATACATACATATTCTTAAGTGATTTGATTTAACTTGTGTACATGTACATGTGTGCTCTATAGGGTCTTAGTGATAGTTTGTTGCATTTTGGAGATCTTCAGACCTCGACAGATCCTGCACGACATGAGTCACATGTATGTTATGCATTTTTTATTATATATTTGATAGATATACATTGTACATATTATATAATACATGCACGTATATATGTATAATTTTATAATTTTACAAATTTCTTTCATTAGACACAAGGTTCATATCAAAATTGTAGAGCCTTTTGGGGTTAGGGATCAGGAGGGGGATGAGGTTGATCTTAGTTTACACATATCTATTTCATTGATGTTGGGATATTATATATATATATACATGTCATTTTAGATACTTTGATATGGAGATATATGTTATTTCACTTACATGTGTTATTTCAGATACATTTGATACATGTGATATTTTAGAGACATTTGATGTGGTATTTTGGCTACATTTAACATGGGTACATAAATTATTTCATAGATGTGTTATTTGACATATATGTGTTGGAGATGTAATTGAAAAGATCATTGTTGAAGATCAAAGAGGGAGATTGTTGCAAAGAAGGAAGTTGGTTGATAAAGAATGATTTCAATCATTTTTTTGTCATTGATGTCAAACTTGCTATTTTTAGGAATGAAAATTGCATATAAGATCCAAGCACTATCACTTAGTTGATTAATGAAGAGGATTTGATCAGCAAGATGTAACAAGAGCACCTAAGGGAAAGGTTGAGTTATGGTTTTGTAATAAAGTACAAGGATCATCTAAGACAATGGTTAAATGATGTATTGATAACATACTCAAAGATACAATGGTTTGCCACATTTAGAAACACTAGAAGTGTAAGTTGGAACAAGGTTGATTGCAGAGCTTGAGCTAAGTTCATTAGTGGGTACCGAGCAAGCTAGTTCAAGCTAAGCAAATGCAAAACCTAGTTTGTGTTGAGTAAACTTTAGGTGCTGAGTGAAATTCAAGTGCCAAGTGATATATAGAAGGAGCCAAGTGTCAGAAAAATCTTAGTAGGTGCCGAGTGAACTTCAGGTGCCAAACATCAATAAAACGTAGTTGATTTTGAGTAACACAGTATGTGCCGAGCACTAGAATTTCAATAGTGTCGAGCTACTGCATTATTGGAAATGTTAAAGATTTACCAAATCTAAGTCGACAAAGTTGTTACCTTGAATTTTTTGAACTAGTTGGAGGATAAGGATGATGAGCTAGTGACACAAAATTCTATGTAAACCATTTTTGAGTGAATTCAAGAGGATTCTTCATGATGTTTCTAGAAGAAACAAAATATGGGTTAGATTCAATGAATCCTACCTAATCCATTCGAATAGAAATTAAAGGAGGGAAGAATCAAGCAAGAAAAGAAATTCTAGACTTATATTTAAGGAGTCACAGACCAAGAAGCCAGAGTTGCTGGAGTGCCAAATTGCGAAGTGATTAAAGGTTGTCAAGGAGAAGACATCTAGGAGAAGGAAGAATAGAGCATAGAGATTCTGCTTTGATGAGTGGTTAGGAAGAGATGATTGCATTGGTACATTGAACATGGAGAGTCAAGGAGATCAAGCTTCAAAAAAGGGCAAGCTATCAGAGCTACAGAGATTGAAAGCCAAGCAATGTTATGAGCTAAAGAGTGATCTGATATCTGCAAGTTAAGTTGTATACTACAATCAAGTCAAAACCCCTTATTGTTACTCTCTAGCAATTATATCATGTAGGGTAAAGGAAAATCCTATGGACTTAGGTTGGTTTAACAACCATTTGTAAATCCTTTAATAGGGTGGCATTCCAAGTGAATGTTCTAAAGTCCTCTAACCAGGTCCACTTCTAACATGGTGGTTAAATCCTTTAACTAGGTCAAATTTAATAGTGTGTTGTAGCCTTTAATAGGGCAAGCCTTTCATAGGACATCACTTCTGAAGAGTGAGAATTGAGTAGCATGTTACTGGTGGTTTTTCTCAAATTGGGTTTCCATGTAAATCACTGTGTTATGTGTTGAACTTTTTATGTGTTATGCTTGCATGTTGATTTACAGAAACTTGATGAATAGGAAAGTTAAAGCTTGGATAAATGAATAGGTTTAATGAGCACACTTTACTTGATGAAAAGTTTGAATAGGACATTTGGGCCTTGAATAACTAATTCACCCCCCCCCCAGTTATTCTAAAGCATTGCTTACAATTGGTATTAGAGCCATCTGCTGATTTAGTTTCAAGGTACTAGAAGCAAGAAGATTAGGATGTCCAAGAGAGAAGTATCCAAGCTCAAGAAAGACAACTTCATTGCATGGCAGAGTCTGATGAAATTGCTCCTTGGATAAATAGGTGATTATGTGAAAACCTCAATTGGAGTGGAGCATGTAGATCTGGCTGGACCCCTCTCTGCAGATGATTTGAACAAAAGAAAGGAGCACAATTAGGAAATGTTGGAGATTTCCTCTACATTTAGCTATGCTGAATTTGATGACATCAAAGGATGTGACACTACATTCAAGATGTGGAAAGCCCTATTAGATATCTACGGAGGAGATCGGAATGTTTAGAGAGAAAAAAAGAAAGCCTCAGAGGTAAGTTTGATGACATGAAAATGGAAGAAGGTGAGAATGCTGCTTAATATGGTTCTAGAATGAAAGAAGTAGTAAGTGCAATAAGAAGTTTGGGTGGTAAATTTGAAGAAGAGAATGTCAATAGAAAATACTTGAGAACCCTACTCCCTATCTATGCTATTAGAGTTTCAGCCATCCAAGAGCTAAGGCGTGTACAAGGAAACACACTAACCTTTGAAGGTATAGTGGGAAGACTCATTGCATTTGAATTGTCCAAATTTGATAACTACAAACCTAAGAACCTTATATCTACTTTCAAGACCAAGCACACATTGAAAGACACTAAGGAGGTGACATTAAAGAAGAAGAGCAGAAAAGGAAAACATGCATCCAATGATAGCAACACATATGAGGAAGATGTGGAACAGTTGGAAGCACTATTGGCTAGAAGATTCCATAGAGGTAAAAGTAAATTCAAAGGTAAGCTCCCTATCATTTGTTTCAATTGCAATGAAGTAGGTCATATTGCTACAAGGTTTACACAAAAGAAGTACTACAAAGAAGGAAACAAGTACAAGAACAAAAGAGAAGATGATAGCAAATATTACAAGGACAAAGTCAAAAGATGCTACATTGTTGAAGAAGATTCTGATGAGAATGATGATGAAGTAGTCTATGTGGCCATGAAGGATGAATTAGATGAAGATGAAGCAAAAAAACTGGTGACTTGTGTGAACAAAAATGACAAGTGGATCATAGATAGTGGATGCTCTCATCACATGATAGGAGACAAAAGTAAGTTTATTACCTTTACTTAGTATGATGGAAATCATGTTAGATTTGGAAATGATGCTCCATGTCAAATCAAAGTAGAAGGTTCAATTAAAATTACTAAGAAAATTTCATGTGATAATGCATACTATGTTGAAGGATTGAACTACAACTCGTTGAGTGTATCACAATTATGCAATTTAGGTTGCAAAGTAGAATTTGGAAACAAATCTGCCAAAATTTATGACAGTGATGAAAATTTGATAGGAAAAGGTGAACAAACTAGGAGTAACTTGTTTTACCTAGATATGAAAGATGTAACTTGTCTTGTTGTTAGACTTGACGATGTATGGTTATGGCATAAAAGACTGTGTCATGTTAACTTTGTCAATTTGATTAGCATTAGCAAAAAGAAAGTCAGAGGTTTTCCCAAACTGAAGAAACCTAAAAACACAATGTGTAAACAATGTCAACTAGGAAAGATGACTAAATCCAGTTTCAAAAGCAAAACATGCACTTCCAAAGAAGTATTAGAGATAGTCCATACAGACTTATGTGAGCCAATAGAAGTACAAAGCTACCTAGGAGATAAATACATAATGCTATTTATAGATGACAATTCCAAGATGATGACTGCCATGTTTTTGAAGCAAAAATCTGATGCATTTCAAATGTTTAAGTGGTATTTGGCTAGAGTTGAGAAGGAAATAGGAAAGATTCTGAAGTGCCTAAGGTCAAATAGAGGAGGAGAGTTTACATCAAAAGAATTCGAAATATTCTGCAATGACAAAGGTATCAAAAGGAAAACATCAACACCAAGAACTCCACCATAGAATGGTATTGCAGAAAGAAGGAATAGATTAGTAATAGACTATGCTAGAACTTTGATGATGGAGAAAAATGTTTCTCTAAAGTACTAGAGAGAACCTGTAAGTACTGCTATTTACACCTTGAATAGAGTCCAAATCAAGAAAGGTACAAATACAAGACCTTTTGAATTGTGGTATGGTCACTCACCTAATGTAAAACATTTTAAAGTATTTGGTTGTAAGTGCTATATTCTTAAAAATACTAGAAATGACAAGTTTAATGCAAAAAGTGATGAAGGCATATTTCTTTGATACTCCATTAGAAGTAAGGCATATAAGTGTTTGAATACTAACAAGATAGTGGAAAGGGCAAATGTAAATTTTGATGAGCATATAGAAGTCCAAGTTGACGATTCTAGGAAATCAGATGATTATAGATCTTTTGTATACTTCTATGAAGGAATGACTGTTGAAGATAATGTTGCAAATCAAGTTGGGAATCATCAACAAATTTCAGTATCAGCCGAGTCACAGCTAATGAATTTTGTTCTTCATTCAGAAGCCAAGTTGAAGAATGAAGAAAATACACATTCTGACACTGAAATCAGTGCACATGAAAGAGCTGATGAAATACCAGAAGGAGAAGAGCAAAATGATTCTGAAGCTAAAGGACCAAACATGGAAAGACGGACAGAACCAAGACTAGCTAAGTATGTGGGGAGACATCACCCTGTAGATCAAATCATTGGTGACAAGGATGCTAGACCAATGACAAGGAATAGACTAAGTAATGTATCATGTTTGCTGAGCAAGGTTGAGCCTAAAATAGTAATAGATGCACTACAAGATGATGACTAGTATAAAGCTATGGAAGAGGAGATAGATCAAATTGAAAAAAGAAAAACCTAGACCTTAGTTCCTAGACTAGCTAACAAGAATGTATTGGTACCAAATGGGTGTTTAGGAACAAACTTGATGAGAATGGCGAAATAACTGTAAACAAAGATAGATTAGTTTACAAAGGCTATGCACAAGAAGAATGACTGGATTATGGGGAAGCATTTTCCCTTGTTGCAAGAATGGAAGTAGTAAGAATACTACTTGAATATGCTGCCTACAAAGGTTTCAAATTCTACCAAATGGATGTGAAGTTTACTTTTCTAAATGGTATACTAGAAGAGGAAGTCTACATAGAACAACCAGAGGGATTTGTTGATGACAACAACAAGGATATGGTCTACAAATTGCATAAGGCACGCTATGGTTTGAAGAAAGCACCTAGAGCATGGTATGAGAGATTGCAAAAATATCTTGTGAAGATAGGATTTGAGAGAACAGATGACAACAATAGCCTGCACATAAAGGTAGAAAAAGGTAAAGATATCTTGATATCTGAAATCTTTATTGATGATATAATATTTGGAGAAAAAGATGTTCTATGAAAATATTTTGTTGATCAAATTAAACATTAGTTTGAAAAGTCAATGTTTGGAGAAATCAAATTCTTTGTTGGATTACAAGTACATCAATTGAAGCATGGCATATTTGTGACCCACTCAAAATATATCAAGGAAATACTCAAGACATTTGGATTAGAAGTCTCAAAATTAGTTAGCACACTAATGGTAACAGGACATAAGCTATCAAAGAATGATGAGTTAGTTGAAGTGAATCAGACAATGTATAGATCAATGATTGGAAAGTTGTAGTATGTTGTACATACTAGACCAGACATTGTATTAGCAGTTAGAATAGTGGCAAGATTTTTTGTAAATCTAAGAGAAAATCATCTGATGGCAGTAAAGAGAATACTGAGGTACCTAAAAGGAATTGATGACTTTGGTTTGTACTACAAGAGGAGTGAAAAGTTTGAGCTAAGAGCCTACATTAATGCAGATTGGGGAGGTAATATTGATGATAGAAAAAGCACCAATGGAAGAGCACTTTTCTTAGCGAAAACATTGATTATATGGATCTATAAAAAGCAAAGTTGTACCTCACAGTCAACAGTAGAAGCTGAATATGTTGCAACTACTATCAATTGCACTAATATTGTATGGATCAAACATTTGTTGCAAGGTATGAAGGAAGAGATAAATGATTCTATGATACTTTATTGTGATAATACAAGTGCCATCAACATATCAAAGAACCTTGTGATGCATGCCAAAACAAAGCATATTGCAATTAAGTATCACTATGTAAGAGAATTGGTGGAAGATAAGCAAGTAAAGATGGAATATGTTCGCTCAAAGGAACAAATTGCTGACATCTTGAGAAAATAACTACCTAAAGATGATTTTGAGTATCGTAGAGGTAAGTTAGGGGTGATGCCCCTAACCAAGGCAACTTGAAGCAAAAGCAAGATTTATGTACATCAAATGAGTTGATTGTTGAAATATTACATATTGATGTAGAGGATACTTAGTTTAGGATTCATGCCTAAAGTAATCAAAGTGCAGAAGCTACAAAAATTAGTCACAAGCAAGGTGACAGAGGGAGAAATTGAAAGAGCCCGTGAATTCTACACTTGCATGTTAAGATGCTGAGATAATATGTATTTGGCATTGTTGTCAAAGATTGAGATAAGATGAAGAAATTTATAAATAGTTGAGGAAGAAGATGAAAAATAATGGAGGAACTAATTAGATTCATGGACAGAGAAAGAAGCAAAAGATGAGCAATGCATATAGAGGCAGAGAATGTAAGAAGGACAAAAACAAAGAAAAATGATACAATAGCTAAGAGGGAGAAGTAGAGAGGAAGAAATTGTGTAATCCAATTTTCTTTTTGGCATTTGACTTACTATTATAACCTAGTCAACATTTTGATAACATGGTTGAATAGTTTGTTCTAATGGTTGATCAGTTTGGTTTGCCATCAATGCCAAAGAGGGAGATTGTTGGAAATCTGATTGGAAAGATCTTTGTTGAAGATCAAAGAGGGAGATTGTTGCAAAGAAGGAAGTTGGATGATAAAGAATGTTTTAAATCATTTTTTTGTCATTAATGTCAAACCTGCTATTTGTAGGAATGACAATTGCTTATAAGATCCTAGCACTATCACTTAGTTGATTAATGAAGAGGATTTGATCAACAAGATGTAACAAGAGAACCTAAGGGAAAGGTTCAGTTATGGTTTTGTAATGAAGTATAAGGATCAACTAAGACAATGGTTAAATTATGGATTGACAACATACTCAAAGATACAAAGATTGGCCACACTTAGAAACACTAGAAGTGTAAGTTGGAACAAGGTTGATTGCAGAGCTTGAACTAAGTTCATTAGTGGGTGCTGAGCAAGCTAGTTCAAGTCGAGAAAATTTTTAGTTGGATCTGAGCAAATGCAAAACCTAGTGTGTGTCAAGTAAACTTCAAGTGTCGAGTGAAGTTCAAGTGTCAAGTGATATAGAAGGAGTCGAGTGTCAGAAAAATCTTAGTAGGTGCTGAGTGAACTTCAGGTGTTGAGCATTAGTAAAATGTAGTTGATTTCGAGTAACACAGTATGTGTCGAGCACCAGAATTTCAATAGTGTTGAGTTGCTGCATTATTGGAAATGTCAAAGATTCACCAGATCTGAGCTGATAGAGTTGTTACCTTGAATTTTGTGAACTAGTTGGAGGATAAGGATGATGAGCTAGTGGCACATAATTCTATGTAAACCATTTTAGAGCGAATTCAAGAGGATTGTTCATGATGTTTCTAGAAGAAACAAAATATGGGTTAGATTCAATGAATCTTACCTAATCCATTGAAATAGAAATTAAAGGAGGGAAGAGTCGAGTGGGAAAAGAAATCCCAGACTTCTATTTAAGGAGTCACAGACCAAGAAGCAAGAGTTGCTAGAGTGCCATATTGAAAAGTGATTAAAGGGTGTCAAGGAGAAGACATCTAGGAGAAGGAAGAATAGAGGACAGAGACTCTACTTTGATGTGTGGTTAGGAAGATTTGATTGCACTGGTACATTAAGCATGGAGACTCAAGGAGACAAAGCTTGAAAGGAGGGTAAGCTGTCAGAGCTATAGAGACTGAAAGCTAGACAATGCTATGAGCTAAAGAGTGATCTAATATCTGCAAGTTAAGTTGTATGCTAAAATTAGGTCAAAACCCCTTACTCTCTAGAAATTGTATTAGTTAGGGTAAAGGAAAATCCTATGGACTTAGGTTGGTTTAACAACCATTTGTAAATCCTTTAACAGGGTTGCATTACAAGTGAATGTTCTAAAGTCCTCTAACTAGGCCCACTTCTAACATGGTGGTTAAATTCTTTAACTAGGTCACATTTAATAGTGTGTTTTAGCCTTTAATAGGGTAGGCCTTTCACAGGGCATCACTTTAGAAGAGTGAGAATTGAGTAGCATGTTACTAGTGGTTTTTTCGAAATTGGGTTTCCATGTAAATCACTGTGTTATGTGTTGAAATTTTTATGTGTTATGCTTGCATGTTGAATATGAAAGTTAAAGCTTGGATGAATGAACAAGTTTTATGGGCACACTTTACTTGATGAAAAGTTTGAATGGGACATTTGGACCTTTAATAACTGATTCACCCCACCCCCCCCCCCCCCCCCTAGTTATTCTAAACCATTTCTAACAAGATGTACATATTATGTTCATGTCTTCTGTATGTATGTTTTCAATATTCATATTTTTATTTCATAGATCATGTATTATTTTGTAATGTATGTGTTATAATATTTAATCAATAAATTTAATACAATATTTAATCAATCAATAAATGTATTTTTTATTTCATAGATGTATGTATATATGTTCATGTTAAAAGTAGACATGTATGTTTTCAATATTCATGTTTATGTATACGTTATTTTTTTTAATTCCATAATCTAAGTATAATTAACTATATTTGATGACATGTCTTAAGGGGATATCCTAAATTATACATATATAAGAATATAGATTAATGCACAAGTAAGAATATAAGATATACATGTACATAGGAACATATAAAGAGTATGACCTAAAGAATGCATGTTACAACATTTAATTAATAAAAGTTAATACATATAAGAACATAAAGATTATATACATAAATACATAAGAGCATTAACAATCATAAGAAAACATAAACAATTATATAAATCCATACAAATACTAAAGGGGTTGTCTTAAGGAGAGGTCCTAAAAGGTGGTACTAAGGGGATGTCCTAATAGGGGGTCTTAAGGGGAGGTTAGGTAATAGGTAGAGTTAAGGGGAGGTCCTAAGAGGTTGTCTTAAATGAGATATCCATATCTAATTTAAATAAAAATAATAAAACATGTCTAATTTTGCATATCCAATATAAATGATCCAATGTATACAAATTTATAAATCAAATATCCTGTGAACATTCAATGTGAAAGCATAAGAGCTATATAGACATAGCTGAACTAGAGCTCCACAATAAGTACATAGGTAAACTAGAGCTCCACAAACATTGTATTATTAGGATCTTCTCTAGCTTTTATTATCTCTACATGTTTTTCATGTTCTTCAATAAATAATTACTACTTTTGATTTCCATGATGTCCTCTTATTTGTATTGCTTCAAATTGTAACTTTGTTGCTATAACATGGTTACTATAATATAAAAATTTTCGTCTAGGCTTATATTCAATAAATTCAATACCACTATCAGTTACGCCTGTTTGTTGATAATATGTTCCTTCAATAACAATTGATCCAATTGGATATGATTGTTCATCATCATCTACAGTTCCTTCTAGCAACTTGTGTTTTGCTTTTGTGCATTTTAAAAGATAATAGTCCACATTTTCCGCATTATCTTGTAAGGCTTGAACTGCAAAAATATCTCCTACATGTATATAAAAATAGATAAATATAAATTAATTTTAAAATGAATATACATGTATATATATATATATATATATATATATATATATATATATATATATATATATATATATATATATATATATATATATATATATATATATATATATATATATATATATGCACACAAACCTGCCATAACTAAATAAGAAATGCGCTCATAATCAGCTGAATATATAGGATCATGAATGTCAATGTCAATGTCAACATCTTCAAAAGGAGACTTTCTAACTATCTCCTTCAAATCCTAATGTGAAACATATCCATTCACAATATTTTCACATACATTCACTAGATTGTCCTTAATCTTGTCATCACAAAAACATGTTTTCTCTCTCACTTTAATTACTGAAGGTTTATGGTTTCCTATAGTCATCACTTGATGTAAACTTCTAATACCAGGAATCATTTAACAATTGTAAGGATTAGATCGATGTATATCTATTACAAATACAAAAAGTAATTGTCATATTCCAAAATAAATATTTATTAAAAAACTCAAGAATTTGAAAAATACATTAAAAATAAACATAAAGTTCACCTTTCACTTCCCAAAAGTAACACTTATTGCATTTAGTATCTCGAGTAGCAAAATAAATTTTGAACCATTCAACAATTTGATTTGCACTTTCTATCCTATTCCCTGTATGTACATACAACATGCATATATATAATTTAAAATATATGCTACTAGTATTAAACATGCACATTAAATGCATATTTACCTGCAAGTTCATGTTGTCAATGCACACACTTTATACATGCTCTACTCCATCGTGCTCCCCTTTTCCATGTCCACTTTCAAAGAAATTTCATAGAAACCTAACATTGGTTCTAGCATGTTGCATTGCTAACCAATTAAATGCTTTTGTAGATTTGAATTATCCTATGAACATGAAATGATAAGTAGAAACAATTATCTATGTACATGTATCAAATTGAAATAGGCATGTACAAATAAATATAATTTAAAATAAAGTCAAATAAATATGTAAGTTCATGTATACTAACCTACACATCCATCAGACCAAATCCAGTGCTCTGAAACATTTATTCCACAATTTCTAAGATCTTCATAGAACATTGCAAAATAATGAGCCACATAACTCTTATCATAAACTTTATCATCACTAATATAGAAATGAACCTCTGTGACGATGATGTGTTTATTTTCATCCAACCTTTCTATCACATCCACCTCAAATTGTGCATGTCTATAGGTCACTTGCACAAATATTGCAACTTGTTCAGAATGATAATATTTCCCTTAAAGCTCTGTTTGAGGTGAAAATGTATAATTCTCAAAAAAATCTACATCTAAAAGTGTACAATTAGGTGGAAAACAATTTTTGGAATCACGAAACTATTTAGCTTGCCATTGTGCACCATGAAAATGTTGGATATGTGGATATATCAATGGATAAAACTTGGTCATAAACTCATCATAACACAATTCACTCTCCTTCAATACAATATTTTTGAATTCATCTCCTGTCTTATTTTGGTATGTTTCATATTCATATCTCATCCATGAAACTGGTGTCAATTCATTAATATTTTCAATTTTCATTGAAAATTTGCGTAAATCTCCACAATCTTCACACTTTTTTTTGATGCATTCGACTTTGAACTCATCTGAATCTTCTAATTTATCACATAATATGGACTTCACAAATTGGGTTGTACTGCTAGGGATGACCAAATTAGGATCAACTACTGCCATAACTTTTTTATATGATTGCAAGTGTAGACCAAATTCAACATGATTTCTACAACAAGTTTCATGCATCTTATTTATGTGTACAAAGGAAGGACACAAACTCTCAAATATTCTCTGACATATTTTGACATTTGAAAATTCTTGCTTGAATGTTTGAAATAATTCACTTTGAGTTATATTTATGAAATGTTTTGGATGTTCAATTTTGGTCCCTGTCTCTTGATCTTTAATTTGTATAGTATCACATTTGTTGGAAGAAAAACGAGAACATGTGGTCCAAAATTCAATAACTTATTTTTTACATTTTCATAAATTCTGTCTTTTCGAGGAACTCTACAAATATTCACCCAATTATTCTCAATGTTATCCTCTAGCATATTTCTCCTCTTGATGTATCTCTAAATAGTTCTGCTAGATATATGTAGTACATCATAAATTGCACGTACCTATTTTCTATGTGTCAATTTTCTACTAGATATAGATTACCTCCTTGAGTTGTGTTGTCAATTTTGTTATAAGCATTTTGCAAGTTTTCAACTATTGTTTTATTAATATTATGTGCATGGTTTTTCCTGTTATCAACACCTAACAACTCCAAAATAGGTCTCATATCTTTTCTCCTAAATAACTTGACAAATAATTGTGCCAGTGCAAATATACTTTTATCTTTGAAATATTCATCTCACATGTTTTGACAATGCTTTCCAATAGTGTTATCATTTAGCATATCTTTAGTTAGAATTTGGTTAAAAAGTAGTTCCTCATCCAAATCCATCAAACTTGCTACGCCTTCTACTTTTTTTCTATCATTAGAAGTTCCAATTTCTTCCTCTTCATTACTTTCATTCTCTTCATGAATCTAATCCTCTTCAAGAATTTCAGTAGGTTGGTTTTGGTTACATTTTGTATGAGCTTTCGTTTTGTCATCTCTTATTCTATCATATTTCTTTGATCTTTTCCTTTTACTGCCCATTGAATACTTTAATCTATAGAAACAAAAAATTTAATTTAGATTTCACTAAATACTAGCTAATGCTTCAATATAGAATACATAAAAATAAGTAGATAGGAAAACACCTTAAAAATATTCAATCCTTTGTAATTCTAATTAAATCCACGAAATAGTTGTTGAAAATGGCTTAAAAAATTGTTGTCTTTCAAAAATGCTCTTTTATTTTTTTTTCGTTTTCTTGAAAAAAAAGAAAAAACAAATTTTATTCTATATGAAATCGCCAAATTAATTGCTGGTAGTTTGATAGGTTGATGGGGGTTACGACCAAAATGCTTTTGGCCGAAAGGTTTACAACTAAAATAGTTTCGGCTACAACTGTCTGTGTGGCATCCTAAGTGGCAACCACACAAGCAAAAATAATAACTTCTATAAACATCTCACTTTGAAGGCCAATTTTACTTAATAAAATGAAGTTTTAAAAAAAATTAAAAATATGCTTCTATAGGTTTCGGAGTCAAGATTATGATCATATAAATTTTTTATTATTTTGATTGTGGATAATATGTTATAATTTGAAAATATTATAGGTAGGTATTTTAAGATTCAGGAAGATGTCTATTCAAAAATAGAAAAAAAATAGTAAATCATGTTCAAAAATTATTATTTTTTAATGTTGCACTAGAGGAGAGGGTCTTCTTCAAGAATATGTAATTTAAAAAAAAAAAAATGTAGATTTGATAGAGAAAGTTTGGCAGGAGAAAAAAAATCTCAAATTTTCTAATGACTTTGACTTTGACCAATTATAACTTGAAAAATATTAGTCGAATTTCAATTTTTCTTTTTTGCTGCACTAGGCATACTTGTCAACTCTAACATATTCCATAATCAGACCAAAATATGATCATTTTCATATATTTGTTTGACGGGAAAAAAATCTATATTTTCAACATTTTTAAAAAATTAAAAAATAGACTTTATGGATTAAAAAAAAAAAAATCAGACGATTTTAAAAAAAAAAATTATAGACATAAACTTCATCCAATTTTATAGATTTCATTAGTTTACATCATCTTCAAATTCTAAACACAAATGCCACTTTTATGTCGTTAAAGTTGAAGAGTTTAAATTCTGATATCACTTTCTTTTATAAAAGTTGACACAGGTTTGTGCTTTTACCCTATGGTCAAAATTGTACATAACAACATTTGTTTTAGATTAAGGTAAAAATAGGTTTTGAAGGGACCCAAAACCCTTAATAGAAAAGAAAAAGATAATCTAGTAAGCACAACCAGGTTTTACAAGGATTTGAAACTTGTAGCATAATAGTTACAAAATCAGGTTTTATAGGGATTTGAAACCACAAAATAAGACCATAAAATGAAACTAGGTTTTACAAGGACCTAGAACCTAGTGTTTGAACAAAATGAACAAAAACTAGATAAAAAACTTAGACCAGAGACCAATTACCATGACTGCCACCAAAATAGAGACTAGTTACCAGAAACACCTCTAGCTGCTATTGCAACTCTTTGATCATTTTCACCACCTCTTTGCTCACCTCCACAGTGCTTTGGATGGTATTAGCAGTAGATCCCCCACTTACCTTAGTCATCTTCTTTCTTGAGCTCTGTCTTGTTCTTTTACTTGGTCCACTAGGAGACATGATTTCCTCATTGTTTGTCTTCCCAAGCTAGCAGTAGTTACACAAATGCTGGAAGTAACCCACTCCATCTTATTGACACTCTCTTTGATCAAAAGATGGAGTTTTGTTCATATTCCTTTAATTTATCTAGGATATTACCAACCTAAACTTCCATTTGAATAATCTTTGCTCAGTTAGCTGCGTGGTCCTGCTGCATCTTTTCCACTTTTCTTTTCAAATTCATTAACTCATTGTACATTCAGGATTGTTCTTGAAGAGAGGAATCAACCTTAAGCTTAGTAGTATGAAGGAAAGAAAGGATAGTGTCCTTACCAGTAGATTTTTCCTTCTCCTTCTCCGTTTCTTCCTTTCATCATACTCATCCTTCTCTTTCCTTATATCTTCCTCTACATTCATAGCATCCTTGCCAGTGAGGTTCTCCTTTTCCTTTGCCATTTCTTCAATTTCATCCCTCACTCTCTAGGTATGCTCACTCTAGTTTATATCCTTTTCTCCAACATTATTCGACCTTGTGTTTTTATCATTACTTTTGTTAGCCTCATTCTTACCAGTTTGCCTTTGCTGCCAGGGTAACCCTCCAGGTTTGAACTGAAATCTCCCACATTCTTATTCTCCTCCTCCATATTCTTATCATCATTATTATCTGACTTCTCAGGCTCAGTAATCTCCTCCACATTTTTTTGAGTTTCTTTTTTCAGACTCCTCCTTCTCACACTAACCCCTTCCTCACCCTTACTCTTCCTAGAGTAGGTTTCACTAAAAGAGCCCTTCTTTTATTTAGACGGAGGGGAAGAAATAATTGCCTTGTTCTTGTAGTAATTCTCAATTAATAGGATTAACCCTTCATGTAAAATTGGATGGGATTCTTTTTTCCTATGGGCTTGAAGACTTTGAAGTAAAGAAAATCTCAGATAAAAAGGAAATGAGATCCTATCCTTACACCGAAAGTGATTCAGGAACAAAAAATGAAATTTATGAACACGCTTTGCCTTACCATAAAAAATAAAATACCCATGGATGCAAGAGAGAACGTCTTGGTAGATAATTTTGATTTGACCTAGCTCATAAAAGTCACCATTCTTCTCCAGATTCTTTTCCTCCTCATCCGTTTTTGAAAATTTCTTAAGCACGAATTGGAAATACTAGTTTCCTTACTAAATTTTATGCCCTCTTTAGGCAAGCCTATCACCTTGGTTATGAAATCTTTAGACAAATGAACCGTCACCCCATGCATAGAAACCCTATCCTCGATCCAATTTTTGAAGAATGCTTTTGTGACGTGTGGTTTATAGCCATGAAGGCACTCCAAGTAAGTGGTGACATTACCCTTCTATAGAATCTACCAAACAGAGGCTTTGGCATTCCATGCTTTACAGTTCTTTGGTTCTTATTTTCTTGGTTCCCTGCCCATTTCTAAAAACTTCATTTCACTGTGAAATTCCAAAGTCAAGTAGATAGGTCGACATAAAGAATTAATCAAAGCCAAGGTGTTCATTAAAATAACTCATAAAAACACATACGTGCCAAGCCAAGATAATAATCACATTTATGTACTTTCTCTAGAAAATAACACTGGCTTCCATAACCCCACTTCCATACATCATTAAATTGCTAGTCTTAGCAAATATTTCCTTCCATTGCATGAGTTCTATCATAATTAATAAGAGCTTTCAAATCTGTGTTCCTACTTATGTCATCATGCCATGTCATCTTACACTCCTATTGGATAGCCTAGTTAACGATCCAGTCAACCATAGCATTTCCTTCATAGAAAGAATGAGATATAAAGACTTTCTCAAATTTATCCATTAAAGATTTAATTTTCATTACACTAGCTTCGATAGACCAAGTGATCAAACTTTTACCATTAAGCATAGCTACAATGTTCAAGGAATCTCCTTCCATCCAGAGGTACCAAAAACCAGCTTCCACTACTAACCTCATCATATACAGAGTTGCAGTAGCCTCGGATTTATGGATACTAGAAATACCAATAGGTATAGCAATTGCATCTATGTTATTACCTATGTGATCTTTTAAAAATCCTCCATAACCCACTTTCCTTGAGTTTCCCTTAGCAGCACCATTGAAATTCCCTTTAATCCATCCCATCAGAGGAGCCTTCCATTTAGTGTTCATTCTTGGATCTTCTTTCTTCATATTAGAACCTTTGTAAAAAATTGGATTGTCAATTTAAAAATCTTTATTATACTTTCTTTGGGAATTGAAGTTTTCCTTTATTGCCCTGACAATATTTTGGCCAAGCACCCACTCTGGCATTTCTTTATTTCTAATTTTTTAAAAATTTATTTCTTTTTAGATACCCCACCAGAGATGGGGAAGAGTAATTTTCCATAGGAAATCAACATCATTATCCTTAGATGGAAAAATCTAGCTCTTAAAACAATGTTCTATATTATTCTGGTGAACCCAGTGATATTCTAGAAGTTGAGAATAGAGCTCCATACTTGTTGATTGTAAGTATAGTTTAAGAACAAGTGATCTTTGTCTTCATAACCTTATTTACATAGACTGCACCTATTAACCACATTAATGCTTGTCTTTTGCAAATTTTCTTGAGTAAGAATTTTATTCTAAAGCAAGATCCAATAAAAGATATTTCTTTTTGGTATAAGACCTTTTTATCCACTTATGTCAATACTCCATATCATCTTATCCTTCTCAAGGGGATACCAAGAAAAGGCATTCAACATAATCTAGATATTATGAAAAGCCTTCTTAACATCAACAAGGCCAACCCAATTGTTATTATACCAGTAATGTCCCACAAGAGTCCCATACAATTATTTACATTTATCAATATGGGTTATGTCCTCAAATTCCCCAATCAGAGGATGATCCTATATCCAAACATCTTCCTAGAATCTAACCTTCTGCCCATTTCCAACTTTCCATGAACATCCTTTACTTAAGATATTCTTAGTTCCCTACATAGCCCCCCAGATGGTAGAAGGGAAAAGAACATTAGGAGATGATAGAAAATCATATAATGAAGGAGCATTAAAAAGATACTTATGTTTCCATATAGTACTCCATTCCTTATCATCATGATATACTCTCCATCCCTATTTGGCTAAAAGAGCTCTATTCATACTTTAAACTGACTTGAATCCCAATCCACCTTCCCTAAAAGGCTTACATATTTGATCCCAAGCTATCAGAGCCATTCTCTTCCTTTCCCCAGTTCCAAACCAGAGAATTTTTTTTTTAATTTATCAATAGTATTGAAATTTTTTGTTGAAATTCTAAAAAGACTCAAAGCATAAGTGGGGATGCTTTGGAGACAAGATTTAAGGAGGGTAATTTTACCAGCTTGACTCAAAAGTTAGAATTCCATCTGGCCAGCTTCTTATTGAACTTCTTAATGAGATCTTCTCAAAAAGAATCTGGAGCTTTAGGTCCCAATGGAAGACCCAAGTATTTAAATATAAGGAAAATATCCTATTGAACAACCCATAATTTTAGCAATTTTGTTCTGTCTTAGAACATAGGTATTAATAAGAAACAAAGAGCTCTTATTCTAGTTTATTAACTGACCTGAAGTAGAAGAGTACAACTAAGATATTTTTTGGTATTTCTGGCTTCCTTGACTTCAGCTTTCCCCATGAAAATAGTGTCATCAACAAATTGACTATGAGAACAAGTAAGAGGTTGAGAAGAAGGCTGCAAACCTTTAATATCCCCTTGCAAAACTAGTTTCCCAATATACCTCCCCAAACAATCATCCATAATAGTGAATAGAATAGGGGATAAAGGGTCTCCCTCTCTCAAACCCCTAGAAGGGCTAGAGAATTTAGAAGAACACCCATTCAATAGAACAACAATAGTAGTAGAAATCAACTAAAAAATAGCCCTCACAATCCTATGACTAAAACCAAAGGCCAATAAAATCTTAACAAGAAAAACCCATTCCACTCTATCATAGGTTTTCGCAATATTAATTTTCATGATAAACCCTAATTATTAGAACAAGATTAAGAATGAATATTCTCATGCGCAACAATAACAGAGTTTAGAATTTTCCAACTTGGGACAAAACCATTTTGCTAAACAACAATAAGAGATAGAAGCACCAAAAGCATCCTAGAAATGAGGACTTTTGAGATAATCTTATAAAAAGAATTACGCAGACTAATAGGCTTGAATTGGTCTGGAGAATCAGCCCCAATATTATTAGGAATAAGGCATTGAAAGGTGGAATTGATCTCCTTTAGCATTCTTTTAGCCCCAAAGAATTCTTTAACAACATCACATACATCTTTTCCAACCAATTTCCATGCCTTCTAGAAAAAGAACATAGGAAAACCATCTGATCCTAGAGACTTATCCCCTCCTAAGAAGCAGATAGCCTTTAAAGTTTTCTCTTCCTTGGGAATGACACCTAACAATTTATTTTGCTCCTCAGGAATTAGAGAAGGAATCACCTTTAAAAGTTTAGCTTGATGAGTGGAATTGATGTTAGAGTTAGATGTCATCAGAGAAGAAAAAAAGGAGACCATCTCTTTTGTAATATCCTTTTCCTTAGTAATCTTCAAATTACCCTTCTTAAGATATGAGATACGAGTTTTAGCTCTATGCTTCAAAGTAGAAAGATGAAAAAACCTGGTATTCTTATCTCCTTCATTCAGCCAGACTGATTTGGATCTTTGCCTCTAATAAATTTCCTCATTAGTAACAATGTCATGATACTCTACCAATTTTTCATTCTCTTCTCTAACGAGGTTAAGAGTGTATCCTTCCTTCTGTATCTTGCCTTGGATATTTTGTAGCTCTTCCCTAATACTTGATTTACTTTCAAAAACATTACCAAAACATCTTTTATTCTAGATTTTAATCTCCTTTTTAACATTTCTTAGTTTTGAAGCCACTTTAAAAAGAGCAGTTCCATCAATATCTATATTCCACCATTCAACCAATTTACTCTCAAACTGTGGGTGTTGCATCCACATTTTTTCAAACCTAAAAGAATTTTTTTTTTTGGTATTAACCTTTTCAACAATAAATATCAAAGGGAAATGATCAAACCCAATTTTTTGTAATGCCTCTAACTTGCATACAAACTCGTTAGTCCAATTAGGAGAAATAAGAGCTCTATCTAATCGAGCTTGAATACAATCATCACCTAGCCTCTTATTACTCTAGGTAAACTCAATTCCATAAAGATCCATATCCATTAAACTCTCCTTATTAATGAAATCCCTTAGATCCAATCTTCCATCCAGCTAGCTCACATTACCCCCCTTTTTTTCATGGTCATAAAGAGGAACATTAAAATCCCCCATGAAAATCCATCTGCCAAAGTAGTCTTTACTCTTTATATAAGATAGAGTTTCCCATACCTTTTTCCTAGAGTTCTTAATATTTGGCGCATACTAACAATATACCATTCATTATTCTGATCAATGTTAGTAATTTTAGCCACCATGAAATGTTTACTAGCATTCAAAATAGTTCTTGAGTAGTGGGATTTCTTCCATAACATCAGAATCCCCCCTGAAGCTCCTTCTGAACTACTTGCTTTTAAACAATAATCTTTAAAAGACTTAATTTCTTTAACTCTCTCCTTCTCCATCTTTTTTTCTTGTAGCAAAAGAAAATTTGGCTTATACTCCCTAACAAAATTCCTAACAACATCAAGTTTATGACTACTATTCAGTCCCCTAATATTTCAAGTAATAATTTTCATGTTTTTTTTGGGGAGGTATAATCCAGAATAGTTGCTTTTCTTCCATCAGCAATATTCTACAAACTTTCTATTTCTGTAGTTTTCCTAGAAGATTTCCATCCAGGTTTCTCTGGAGTTCCAACATTTGGTTTCACCTTAGATTGATGCTCCAATTTACTACTATGAGTCTCTTCTCCTTTAGGAACTATATTACTTTTCTTTTCCATCTTTTTCCTTTTGAATTTGTTTCTTTTTCAAATCCTTCCCTTCCAAATTATTCTCCTCAATTTCAAAATCATTCCTAAAGGGAGCAATTTCTTTGCACAAGGGTGTCTCAAGAGGCTTAGGAATAACATTCTAGTTTTCAATAAATTGGATATTCAGCGATTCCTCCAACACCATTGATCTACTTCTATCCATTAGAATTTCACCCTCCTCTATTTCCTCCATCTCAACTAGATCTTCCCAGTTTGTATCATTCTTCTGATAAATGACTAATTTCTTTGTCATGTCAACCATATTCTCTATATTTTTATTAGGTGAGGCAGAATCTAACATCACCCCAATCTCCTGATTTTCATTGCTCAAGTTTTCCTTCAAGGTAGAATTTGGCATTATACAGTTTCCTGAAGTTACAGATTCAGATTATCCTTTACACCCTTTGCATGAGTAGCTTTAGGTTTCCAAACTTTCTTTTGGGTTTTAACTTCCTTCTTTTTATCCTCCTTGTTAGTCTTAGGATAGTTCTTGCCTTTGTTAGGATAAATTTTCACCGTATGACCGTATTTTTATAGGAAAAATAGGTATTTGGAAAATCTTCATATATAATTTCCTATATTCTTTTTCCAAGTTTTGAAATTAGTTCCACTTTTTTAGGGATGTGATTCAAGTTTGCCACTTTCACATATAATCTTGCACTTTGAAGTTTAGATTTTGAAGCCATAGCATGATCCACTACAATTAGTTCCCCAAAGGAACCAACTATTCCCTTAAAGATATCTGAATGCCAAAATTCAAAAGGGAGGCTAGGAAGTCTAACCCAGATCAGAGTAGTTAAGAAGAAGGCACCAAATAAATCCATGTTTGGCTCCCATTTTTTAACAGTGAGAGTATTTTTGCCAAACGGCCATGGACCTACACAAAGGACCATATTCATATCTTCTTTGCAATTAAAAACAAATGAAAGGAATCCATTCAACATTGGAGCTATATCAACTTGACCACTTATCATATTTTTCAAAGTTTTTATATCTGGTCTAGCCCTCATGAATATTCCCACAAGAGTAAATTCCATAGAAGATATAGAGAAATCAATGATTTGGTCCAAAATAAATATTTGAAACTCACCTTTCTCCCATCACGATTTCAATGTAACTGATGGGAAAGATGATTTTCCACTAGGTTTCCTACCAAATAGGGAAGACCATGTCCTTTGATCACCTAACCCTTTTTATGAACTTTCTACTTTCCTCTCTTTAGTGTCCTCAACATTCTCCAAAGGAGTCTTGTCATTCTCAAGTTCCTGACTAGGCACATGATTTGTAGTAAAAGAATCCAAAGAAAGTTCCTGAACAGGATCAGTACCTCCTGCAAGATTCTCCCCTTCCAACTTCATGCCTAACAAAGAGCCATCCAATTCAAAAACACTTAGAGTGCCAGCCATGTGAGTTGTACATAACAACATTTGTTATTGAAAAAACTTGCACTCAAATTAAAATATAGATAATTTAAGATGTTTACCAATTTTTTTTCATTGATTAGAGAATTATTTGCGATATTTTGAGAGTTGTTTAATAAATCAAAATATAAAACATTTAATATGTTTCCTTGGTTTAAGTTAATGGCTTGATTAGATTGTTATGTTTTAACTCTTGGGAATGTATTAGTAGAAGTATATCTTTCATGGAGAAAATAATGTTTATTTAAAAGTGACAAATTTTCATTTTAGAAAATAACTAGAAAAATTCATTAGAAGAGTGTAAATTAAATATTTAGAATAAAGACTATGTATATGTTTATTTGAATTTAATATTAAAATTGTATTCATGTTAATTTTTCATATTTTTATTTTTATTTTTTAAGATGGCAGGAGAGGACCCTAAATCTAGAAATAGAGAGTCACATTACAACATTCCCAAAGAACACCATGTCATTTCAAATTGAAGCTATATCAAATAAAAATAATCTAACAATTCAAAGAAAATAGTAACTAAAAGTACCACACTTACAAGAATTATTATCACTATAAAGATTATTCATCCAGTTGAACTCATGTAAATAAAATTCCCCATTCCCCTATATTTAGTCTAGATAATGGGAAATTTGAAAAAAAGATTAATCAAAATGCAACCATAAATAATTAAGTTATAGTCCACCAAAAAATAGCATTAGGATAGTTGTCCCTCAACTTAAAACAAAAAATCATTTAACATTACTAATCATCTCCTAGCTTCTAGTGAGACACTTCATGTCCTTCCTCTAGTTTTCACCATACTCGTCCTCTTTATCTGGGTCCTCAATTTCCTCTTAATGACACATCTTAAACTTTATTTTACCTCTAAAAACACCCACCTCTCTGTGCATGATTCCCTTTGACCTGCCTCACAATATGCGTATCATAGTCATGCACTGGGCCTTGCTTAGGAATAATATATTCAAACTAAGGACTATTTCTCCCACTATGAGGTGCATTTAATCTTATCAACCTAGGGTTGTATACTTGAAATGGTTGGCACAGTATGTGCACCAGGTCTCTTAATGAGTCACTAAGCTTATACTAAGGAAAGTAAAAATGGAAGGAAAATAAATTACACTATTGCTGCAGGAAACTAACACACTTAACTCTATGAATACTTGAAATACAATGAAAAGATAACAAATATTCCAACTTGTCTCATCCACTAAAATTGTTCTCACATATGCTGCAGGAACATTCACAAAGTGTGATGCTACAGGAAGGAACTCACAACTTCTAATTAAGATACTATGAATGCTTGGAAATAAATCTATTCTATCCTAGTCTGATCCACCTTCCAAGTGGGCCCCTTTGGCTGGCTTCTCTAAACTACTAACACAACATAAAAGACAAAAAATATTTCATTCAATTTAGAAATTCATTACATAACACAAAACTATAAAAACACAACTGTAAAAATTAATAGTCTATTCTTAGAAACTATTTCTTCTAATTGGTTCTAAAACTTAACACACTTGGGTTGATTCCTATATATATAAGAAATCACCATTTATTCCATAATAGAAAAGTAAATGACCTAGGGTAAAATTCGCAAGAGAGAAAATAGGAAGATAACAACTAAAGGCGGGAAGAAGGAATAACAGCTTAAGGCGAGAATAATAAAGTCTAAACATCTGCTCACCATAGAGTAAATGCAGAGAAGGTAATAAGTCTTCATAGTTCATCCTTACTCACTACAGTGTCTTCTGGAATTGTTACAACTTCCTCCACCGTGGTTGCTCCTTGGCATTCTCTTCTCCTTAAATGTTGTTGACTCTTAGCTTTTGAATTCCTCCAATCATCTTTTAGTCTTCATTAATAGGTTAGTTATAGCACAAAACATATTTGCAAATAAACATTTATCAAATTAAATTCAAATATAAGAATGCACATTTTGATAACTATATGAAATACTACATACTATATATAATATTAGCAAAATATGGCATAATTTCTTCCCCATAGGTTTATCATAGGTTTGGTAAACATAGGTCCACAAATGTTTTAGCAAAGATAAACAGAGTATCAAAAAAGTATCTTAAACATCATAAAATAAAGGAAAATTTTGGTCTCATCATCTACCCCCTGTCAAACTAATGCTTGTCCTCAAGCATTGCACTTTCTTGTTAGTGACTTGAACTCTCCAATTTCTATTCTTCCCTTTCTGTTGCTCTTAAAAGTGTAGTAAAATCCTCTAGTTCTCTCCCACACTTCTCTCCTGTGATCTTCCTGCAACTTGTCAAGTCTATCAACATTAATGTCATACAAGGGCCACAGGAACATTGGAGGTTGCATTGTTAAAGGAAACCACAACTCTGGTCTGGGCTGCTTCCCTAATTCTAAATATTTTGGAACTTTGTGAAGTGTTGCTTCCAAGTTAATAGGGTTGTGTGGTTCTAACTTCTTAAGAGATTTAGGTAGTCTGGCCCACCTACTCCTAGGTCCAGTCATGGCTCTTTGAAATGCAAAGTAGGGTAGATTTTCATATTCAACATAAACCTTAGTTCTAGCAACAAAGATCTTCTCCCTCACTTCTAGATTCCTCTTTCCATAGGTTAATGTGAACCAATCCCTAAGGATTTAATCCGGCTTACTACTTTCTGCTCTTAAAGGTAAAGGTTCTATTGTTTCCTCATCCCTATAGTTATTCAACTGCTTGTCATAATTTTCTTCATTGGACATCCATGACATAAGAGTTTTTAGGTGTACATCTCCTATGTAAAGCAAGGGGTTCCATTTGGGTTTCGAAGGAATAACAAAATTATGAACATATAATTCACACAATAAGTTTTGCTACCATGGTGGCAGAGTTTGATACAGTCCATAAAATTCTTGTATTGATTTAAACTCTGCATTTACATTCTTGAGGGTTAACATTAATTGAAACAAAATAAATTTATGTTTCAAGTAGAGAGCATAAACTCTAGGTGGTGGCCTACAAGCAAGGTCTTGGTCAGCTAGCTTAAGAGCATGGTCCATGCATTGTTTTTGGCTTTCTAGCTATTCCTTTAATTCTACAATTTCCTCATTTTGAGATACCATAATCTTATTCATATTTTTCTTTTCTTCTTTCCACTATGTCTTAGCAAACAAATACTATCCATACAATTGAAAGAGGAGTTTCTATAGTGTGATAGCACTGTGGTCTTCTTTACGATCCCTTTTCCTCTTTCTTTGTTCCTGCCATAGATGTTCTACTAAACTAGTGATCCATGTTGATCTATGTGTAACTAGGGCAGTGTTTAGATCAACATATTCAGGAACTATCTCATCCCTACAATTGGAGGTGCCTAGTAAGTCTACTGGGGTATCATCTAGATTTTCTTTAATTTCTTCCCTACACTCTTCAGTAGGATTATTAGGAGTGCTTCTATTCTCAAGATGAGGGGGAGAATGATCAGAAAAAATTTGCATAGGGGATTCTCTGGTGGATGTTTTAGACAGAATAGGATCCTTAGAAACTTGCCCTCTCATTCTAGGGCTTCTCCTTACAAGGGTTTCTTCCTAAGTGTTTTTATTGTAGGAGTAGTTGATGTAGGACCCTTCTTTGTTCTCTTTTGTTTTATAATTGTAGGGCTCGGTTCTTGCTGAACAAAAATTTCTTCTAGCAGTTTTCATTTCCTCTTAAATTTTCTGGTAGCAAGTTTAGGAATTTCTTGTACTTCTTGTTCATTTCCTTGAGTCCTTTTAGTTTCAGCTTCTTGAATGTTTGGTCGGCAGGCTCACTAGTGGGAGCTACATTTCCCTCACTATGTTGTTCACTAGGGCTAGCTTGGGGTTGCAAGGTTTTAAGTTGCACAAATTCATCCCACATTATAGGGGATACATCCCTAAGTGACCACTCTATTAACAACTTAATTAAAGCATGATGAGTAAAAAAATTCTCTTTTCCTTTCTAAGTCTCCTCTGCACTAATGTAAAGCATATTATACAAGAAATTTGGAATAATCACAACAAGATTATTCCTTACACAACTAAGTAGCTTGAAATGATGTCCATGTGGGTATGAAAATATGCCTTCGCATGTAAAATACCTAATTATGTGCATGGCTAATTCATTGTACGGTGGTGGTAGTGACATTCTCTTGCAACCTTGTTTTGTGACGTCCAATTGAGTATCACGCAACCTGGTAAATTGGGCTCTTGCTCACCTAGAGTCATGCGTGTTGGGGTAGTGTTCTCCAACTGTAGGTAACCCAATTACTTAAGTGATGCACTCCTCTATTGCAACTATTGTTAAGCCACAAACAAAAGCTTCTCCCTCGTGGAATGTCCTTGTAAATTTTGTAGCTGCCTCTTCATCATATGCGATTAAACTCAAGAAATACCCTAGCCATCCACATGCATTAAACCTTCTTACAACTTCTACATATGAGAGCAACAAAGTGTGCTCTACCAGCTCTCTCATTTGCAACTACCCACCCATTTCCTTAACACTTTCTCTATTGTCTCTATTTTCTCCCTTTTTAGATTCAAGCTTAAAACTGCTACATAATTCTTTAGACTCATCACACTTCTTTGTTTTATGAAGCAATTAATTGTCATAACAAATTGTCATGCACAATAATTAAGTTTTGAATGAAGGTAAATCATAAATTTGTGTGAGAATCATCCGTAAATAAGGTTCGGATGACGAAAACAATTTAAACATAGGTCAAATCACATCTTGATACAGAAAATCATTCAAAAATAGGGAGTACAACACCTCACTTTGTGTACTTATGGCAATAAATTTTTATTAATGAAAGGTAATGCGAAAAATTAGAAAATCATTATGGATAAATAAACATGCCTTTGGATATTATGACCTTCCCTACCCCTTGCTGAATTTAGACAAGTGCCCTCACTTGTCAAACCCAATATGCGTAAGGGACTGGCATAATGCTGCCATTATATAGATTATGTAGTATTAAATATAATTAACAAAATCTGTGGACTATAAATGAAATATAATTTGAAAATGTTATACCTGTCAATTTGATTGTCGCACATACCAAAAGGTGGTAGGAATAATATTAGTGGCAGCATCCATCAGCACTTCGTAGCATTTTATTGAAAACATGGAAAATTTGATGACATGGAAAGTGGATCGATGGAAGATAAAGAAATGAGATGAGGTGGATGGGTGGAAGGTAAAGAGGTGAGATGGAAAGAAAAAGTAAATAGAAATATGAACTTTATGTGAACATAAAGTCGTTATTATGAGCATGCACACAAAAAAAACTAATGTTGAAGAGTAGCAGTCGGATGGTTGACAACTTTGGCTACAGGAAGAGTTACTTGAGTTGTATTTGAATCCAGTTGTTGGAACTACTAAAGGAAATTCACTTTTGTTTGTGGTTGTTTGTATAACTTTAGTCTGTGATCATTGACTAACAATTTGAAAGGTACTAGATCAATTGTAGTTAGTTGAACAGTTCCATTATCAAAGACATGACTAATTTCATATGGTCCTAGCCATTTTGTTTGCAGCTTGCCTGACATATCCTTGAATCAAGAATCATATAATAATTTCCAATCAACAACTTGAAATTGTTTACTAATAATGTGAGAATCATGTCAGTGTTTCCTTTGTTTTTGTATCATTTTAGTATGTTCCAAAGCAACTTTGTGCATCTCATCTAAATAGTTAAGATGCAAAAGACATTCTTTTTGTGCTACAGGAAGTTCAATATCCAATGCTAAGGATGTCCTTAGAGTTTTATGTTCAAATTCAATTGGAAGCATGGCCATCTTTACATACAGGAGCTCAAATGGTGTGAATCCTATAGTATTCTTCCAGGTTTTTCTGTAAGCCCAAACAGTTTCTTGTAATCTATTGGTCGAATCTCGATGGTGCAAATGGTCTGTTTTTGTTAGCATATTTTCCAGCTCTCAGTTTGTAACCTCTACTTGTCCATTAGCTTGTGGATGATAAGGAATAGATTTTTGGTGCCTGATGTTATAATATTTCATCAGTTCTAGGATTAGATTAGAGGTGAACTATGCACCTTGATTAGTGGCTAGCTCTTTGGGTACACCATAGCGAGTAAAAATCTCTTCATATAGGAATTCAACAACTTTTTCATCACGAGAATGCTTCTTAGCCTTAACTTCAACCCATTTTGTCAGGTAGTTAGTGCACATCAAAATATAGGACTTCCCATTAGATGGATGATCAATTGGACCAATGAAGTGCATTCCCCATTTGTCAAATGGTGCTAATGCCATCTGAGGATTAAGAGACATTTCATCTATTCTGGTTGGTCAACCCATCCTTTGACACTAGTCACACTTTCTTGTATAGTTGACTACATCCTTATGAAGTGTAGGCCAATAATAACTAGTTGTTAGGATTTTGAAAGCTATTCTTTTTGCTACAAAGTGTCCTCCACATGGTTCATTATGACATGCATGTAGAATGTCATATGTCTCATCTTCTCTCACACATCTTTTCATAACTTGATCAAGTTTAGTGTAAAATAAGAGATTATTTATCCAAGACAAATGAAAACTTTTCTCTATAAGCAGCTTCTTTTCCTTGTAAGAAAAATGTGCTAGTATTTTATTAGCTGTAATGTAGTTAGCAATGTCTGCATACCATGGATTTTGAATAGCAATATGAAACAAATGCTCATCTGGAAATGCATCATTGACCAAAGTAGTGTCATCATCATCATGATGGATTCTTGATAAATAATCAACTATAACATTGGCTTTTCCAGGCATATCAACAATAGTTATATCAAATTCTTGCAACAATAGTAACCATCTTGCTAACCTACCTATTTATAGCAGGTTTTTTCATAAGATATTTAATTGCTGCATAATCAGTATGAAAAAATATGGAATAGCCAGTTATGTAACGCCAAAATTTGTTGAGGGCATAAACTACTACTAGCAATTCTTTTTCAATCACAGTGTAGTTTAGCTCTGGACCATGAAGACTCTTATCGATATAATAGATGGCATTTTCAAGATTTTGGGATTTTTGTGCTAAGATTGCACCTATGGCATAATCAGAGGCATCTGTATATATGTGAAAAGGTAAATTCTAATTAGGGCCTTGTAAAACTGGGGTTGTGGTCAGAAGTTTCTTAAGCTAAAGGAAGCCTTCATCACATTCAGATGTCCAACTAAATTCAGCTTCTTTTGTGAGTAACTTATACAAAGGACTGGCTATTTTGCTAAAATCTTTTATGAAACATCTGTAATATCCAACATGACCTAGAAAGGATCTTACATATTTTGATTTTGTAGGTATGGGAAATGTTTGAATTACCTCTATCTTAGTTGGATCCTCTTGTATTCTTGTAGTGGATATGAAATGACCAAGTACGATGCCCTCTTGCATGAGCATGAAACATTTTTCACTATTAAGTGCCAAATTATGTTCTTGACATCTTACCAAAACCTTTTCAAGATTCACCATTGGTTCTTCAAAAGTGACTCCAAATGTTGTGAAGTCATCCATGTAGATTTCCATACAATCATATGATATATCAGCAAAAATACTAATAACTGCTCTTTGAAATGTTGCAGGAGCATTGCATAGACCAAATGGTAAAACACAGTATGCAAAAGTACCCCATGCACACATAAATGTGGTTTTATCTTGATCTTTAGGAGCAATACTGATTTGGTTATAACCACTATACCCATCTAGAAAAGAGAAATACTTCTTTCCAGCTAGTGTGTCCAAAGCTTGGTCTATGAATAGTAAAGGAAAGTGATCCTTTTTAGTAGCCTTGTTCAATTCTCTATAATCTACATAGATTCTCCATTTTCCTCCCTTTTTAAGCACTATAAATAGGGGTGATACCCATCTACTATCAGATATAAGATAAATAAAACCAGCATCAAGCAATTTCTACAATTCAGTTTCAACTATTTCTCTAAGGCTTGGATTTATCCTTCTCTTGGGTTGATGGAGTGGTAGATATCCTTCATTGATGTATATCCTATGAGTACATAATGTAGGACTCAACCCTTTCATATCACTATAATCCTATGCAAAGGCATTTTCATGCCTTTGAAGCAATCCTTTTAACTGTTCCATCTGTGTGGGTGTTAATTTGGGGTTAACATGAAGTTTATGACCTTTAGTCAATTCAATAGTAGTAGTGGAGTCTATCATAGTGGCTTCATAAATTGAACTTGCTTCTAATTTACAAGGTAAAAGTGGATAAAGAATTTCAGCTTCTTTGAGAAAAGTACAATTCTTATCACATCCCTCATATGTGATCAATTCTAACATAAAATTTTTAGATACATCTTTCTCTACCACACAGGTGTCAGTGAGGATATCCTAAAGTAATGAATCTTCCTCTTGCAGTTTTAGAAAAGACTATCTATGCAACATCATGAGTTGTACTATAGAATTTAACTCTTCTTCTTCATCTCCTAAAGCTAGCCCAATAGATGTACTCAAATCTGGTAATGGTTGGGCTAGAGGATATAAATCAAATTGCTTTGTTGCTTGGCCATTTGATATAGTCATATTCCCTAATTTGTAACTTATATTTGCATCAGCTATGGCTAACCATGGTCTACCTAAGATGACAGGATAACTAGATAGATTAACTTTAGGGGACAAAATCATGAAGTCTATAGGATACTCTATAGAATCTAAGGTTACAAATATGTTTTCTATCATCCCATCAAGGCTGACAATAGAACAATCTACAAGCTACAAAATTGTTGGTGTAGCTCTTAGTCCTTCTATTTTCAACTTCTTCATGGTATCTTTGGTCATAACATTTATAGCAGCTCCGAGGTCTATTAAAGCATTTTTAACAAATTGACTATCTATACTGACATTCACTACTAGAGTTCCTAGATTAGAATATTTTGGTGTAATCACTTTCCCTAGCATGATGTTAGCCAATTGTCCCACAACATGGACTGTGGTTAGGTCCTTCTTCTTCCTTCCAGGTTTCTTCAAGTAGGCTTCCCTAATAGCTTTTCCATAGACTGGAATGTCCTTAATGGCTTGAAACAGTGATATTTGGACATGCATATTTTTCAACTGATCAACAATGTCAAAAGGCTATTCCTTAGTTTGTTCAAGTTTCTTTTGTATCTGTTTTTCTAGAAAAGGAGGTTCTACTACTAGTTGAGCTAGGGTTGACATGGTGACATTAAGTGAGTCAACAAGTTCAACAACTAAAGGTTTTGGTAATGTAGGAGAATCTAGTATTTTAGTAATAAGAGGTAGTTTAGGCATTGGTAAAGTTGTACTAGATCTCAGATGTATATTAGCAACACTTAGGGTGTAAGAAAGATACTGTTGAGCATCAACACTATACATGGGCTTCTGTCGTTGTTGGCTATTCAGATTTGGCTGAGGTTGTTCTGGTAATTATGTTTGCTTTTGAGGTCCAAGATTTGTAGGTGGTGGCATTAAAGTAGGTTGTTGAATTAGATGGGGTAATTATGGAGCACCAGTATTTTGGTTAGGCCATTGTTGAGATCCCTTCCATTGGTTCGTAGACTGCTAATTCCCTTAGGGTGGTTGCCATTGGTTGTTATAGCTTTGCCAATAGTTTTGTTGGTTCTGTGGCCATTGATTACTATGTTGATTGGGCTAGGGTGGTTGGAAATTCTAAGTCCATTGGGATTGTTGTGGATTATTTTTTCTAGCATTATTCCAATTGGATTGATTTTGTGGAGCACCTTAGAAATTATGATTTTTCCATTGATGACCATATGAATTTGAACTTTGTAAGGGGTCCTAAGGCATACCTTGACATTGGGCCCATGGTTGACATTGAGCAACAAAGAATAATTTCTCATCATCTCCATCTATCTTGATGTACTCAGTTGGAAGATGCTAGTTCTCCATGCTTGTGACTAGTTTACATTGATAATCATTCTTTTGCTTTCAGCAATGAGGAGAGTACTTACCTAGTTGTAATTTACCTTCTGCTTGTTTCTTCTTTGCAGTCATTGTATCCAAATGTGTAGCAACTTCGTTGATGATATCTTGTTTGAAATCTGATAATAGGTTAGATATCTCAAGCTTTGAAATGCCTTAAGTGATTCCTTTAGTGACTATGGAACAAGGTCCTCAACCTTTCTTCATGGTTGACCTTAAATATTTATGACAGATCTTCTTGAGATCATCCCAAGAAGCTTAATATATGTCACCACTAGCCATTACGTCCAATGCTTCTAGACATTCGTCATTCACACCTCTTAGAAAAACTAGCTTTTGTGAATCTTCAGATAATGTATGCTAAGGGTTCTTTTGCAGTGTGTATAAGAAATGTAAAACATAGTCTTCCAATGTTTCTTCCTCCTTCTGTGATATCCTAAAGATATCATCCCCTCTTGAACTAGATACTTTTCAATATTCTTTATATTTATCTAGAAACAGAGCTTGCATTTCATCCGAACTTCTTGTTGCATTGGCTCCTAAGCCCATGAACCATTGTAAAGCTAATTCTTTCAATGTTGTTGGAAACAACTTAAGCTTATGGGCATCAGTGTTGTAGTCAAAACCATGACAAAGAATATCAAATTAAAATAAGAAAGTATCAGGGTCTTCAATTGCAAGGCCATAGAACTTTGGAAGAGTAGTGGGAGGTATGTTCTTAAGATTAGCATTGGCTACAAGACTTAGAAGAGGAAATGGAAAAGTAGGTTGTGCCATGACTGGAGGTGTTAGATTATGAGGTTGTTGTTGAAAAGGGACATTGGGTACTGGATGACTAACAACTAGTGGATTCAGAGCAGTCATGTTAAGAAAACTAGCCAATACTTTAGTGAAGGGTTGAAGACTAGATATATTTATTGGTTTAGTTCTTGATAATGATACTGTAGGAAAAATAGGGGTTGCATCTTCAAAAGGTAACTTAACTTCTTCTTCTTCAACTTCTTCATTCAAATTAATAGATCCTTGTGGAAGAAATCTACCATATTCATCTCATCATCTTCCTCTTCGATGCATGCAATTAAACTTTTCACACTAGTGAAAGAAACTTCAAACTAGAGATTTCTAAAAAAAAAAACTTTATCTAGGAACTATGACTCAAAAATGCTCCTAGCTTGACACCATCCCTGGCAACAATGCTAAAAATGACCCGCCTCACAATAGGTGTATCATAATCATGCACTAGGCCTTGCCTAGGAATAATATATTCAAACTAAGGACTATTTCTTCCACCATGAGGTGCATTTAATCTTATCAACCTAGGGATGTATACTTGAAATGGTTAGCACAATATGTGCACTAGGTCTCTTAATGAGTCACTAAGCTTATGTTGTAGGAAAGTAAAAATGCAAGGAAAAGAGCTTACACTATTGCTAAAGGAAACTAACACACTTAACTCTATGAATACTTGAAATACAATGAAAATATAACAAATATTCCAACTTGGCTCATCCACTAAAACTGTTCTCACATATGCTGCAGGAACATTCACAAAGTGTGATCCTATAGGAAGGAACTCATAACTTCTAGTAAGATACTATGAATGGTTGGAAATAAATCTATTCTATCCTAATCTAATCCACCTTCCAAGTGGGCCCCCTTGGTCAGCTTCTCTAAACTACTAACACAAGATAAAAGCTGAAAACTATTTCATTCAGTTTAGAAATTCATTACATAACACAGAACTGTAAAAACACAACTATAAAAGTTAACAATCTATTCTCAGAAACTATTTCTTTTAACTGGTTCTAAAACTTAACACACTTGGGTTGATTCCTATATATATATAGGAAATCACCATTTATTCCATAACATAAAAGTAAATGACCTAGCTTAAAATTTGCAAGAGAGAAAATAGGAAGATAACAACTAAAGGTGGGAAGAAGGAATAACGACTTAAGGTAGGAATAATAAAGTCTGAACATCCACTTGCCATAGAGTAAATGAAGACAAGGTAATAAGTCTTCATAGTTCCTCCTTACTTCCTGCCATGTCTTCTGGAACCATTACAACTTCCTCCGCCATGATAGAGAAGGAGATGATAAAGATGATGATATAGAGGAGAAGATATAGAGTGGTTGATATACTATTTTTAGAAGCAAAAGATATCAGATCACAAAGGATCAAGATCAGACGAAGCAGAACAGAGCCAACATTCAGCAATCAAGGATTGTAAACTATCAGGTTCATTTTACCTAATACTTTCTAGCCATTGTATTGGCATGGAAATCCTATGGTGATAGGTAAGCTTAACAACTATTTCATTGATCCTAGAGATAGGTGATTAAATCCTTTAACAGGGTGACACTTCATGTTAAGTGTTTGTAAATCCTCTAACCAGGTCACTATTGACACAGTGTAAAGCCTTTAATAGGGCAAACCATCAGAAGTGGTTAAATAATATTGCTGCAGTAATTTTTGTGGGTATCATCCCCACCCCAATTTTACCTTCTTATTCCTGGAGGGTTTCTGGGTTACCAATTTCAGGTGTTATGTGTTATTGATGCATGTGTTAGTTTCATGTTTACTTAATGTATTTACATGCATGCAATTTATTTCCACATAAAATTTTTATAGGACAAATTTTAGTACTTCTGATTCACCTCCCCCCCCCCCTCTCATAAGTGCTCTTTCCACATTTGAATATTCCAACAATTGGTATCAGAGCGTTACGAGGTTCTCATAAGGAAAAGTTTAACAGCTTGGAGGAAAAGATCTAGAGATGGAAGCTTTCAAACTTGGAAAGATCATTGAAAATCAGGTGATAGATGTGCAACTTGCCCTACATAGCTTGGAGGAATTTAGAATCAATTTGAGAAACTCATTAAAAAAAAGGAAAGATCTGGCCATAGCTGAGAATGATATACACTACAAGGAAATTGATACCACCAACATATTTTCCAACAGAGATACCAAAGAGTTTGATGCAACAATAGCAGAACTGATGGAGAAAAACAAAATTCAAGCAGAAGCGATTAGATCTCTGAAGATGGAACATGAATCACAGGCCATAATGATATGTGAAATTACAGAACAAAAGAAAAGAGCAGTTGATGATAAGGTCATGATGGAAAATGACAAAAGGAATCTTGCAAATAGACTTGAAGAAAAATGTATTGAATTGACAAGGATCTCAAACATGTAGATGGATACACTTGCTCAAATGATGAACCTTCATCATGAACTCAATGTGAAGGACATTGAGATCTCTACTCTGAAGATGCATAATGAATTGAACAGAGAAAAAGAGGTAGTAGAAAATCTCAACAAGTCAAGTGAAGCCATCAAGTATTTTGAATAGTTGCTGAAAACTCCAAGATCTACCCATGATACATCAAGACTTGGTTACAATAGCACTGAAGTTGGAGAATCATCAAAAAGTGCTGAACAAAGAAGTGACAAAGGTAAGAATACTAAACCCACTTGTCATTATTGTAATAAGAAGGGACATACTGCTAATGTGTGTAGGAGCAAAAGATTCAATCAACCAAACACACCCAAGAGTAAGAGTTTCTATCACAAGTGCAACATGCAAGGACATATGACACAAGATTGCAGATCCAATTTCACAAGGACTCAGAGATTTGATGGACATTGTTATAATTGCAATAAGTATGGACATAGGGCATTTGAATGCAGATCAAAACCTATGTAGACATCAAATCAACCAGCAAAAATAGAAGGAAAAGAAAGTCATCATCATTGGGATTACAATACTAGGTACAGTTGTCATTATTGTCAAGAATATGGACATACACCATAGAACTGCATAAGAACACATTTTAGAGGGAACTACAAAAGATGGCTGAACCAAACCACATGTTTCAATTGTCTGAAAACTGGTCATATCAGCAAAAATTGTCCTACAAGATCAAAGGCACCCAAGTCTGAAGAGAATAAAGGCAAAGAAAAGATTGATATTGAAAAGATAAGGGGGCAAATGAACAAGACTTGGAAAAAGAGAGATGAGTTCAATGCATCAAGTGAAGGGATCACTTCACCCAATGGGTCAAGTGATCACACTTCATCAAACTAAGCATGAGAAGTGTATAGGACTGATATACAAATTTATATCAGACATCAGTCCCAAGACAAAGAAGTAATTCAAAGTATAAATCTACATGAAACAAGATGTCAAGACAAAAACTAAATGTTGATGCTGAGCTACCTTTGGATATCGAGTCAAAACTCAAAACATATGCCGAGCTCCCAACAGCAACCGAGTTGATAACCGATGCCGAGTTAAAAAAACCCTCCAATGGAAGCCGAGTAGAAAGGAAATTTAGTAGACGTCGAGTTGGGTTGAAATTTCTTCAGAAGCCGAGTTGGCAGTTGAGCATTTAATGCGATGAAATCAGGGTATATTATCGTGATTTCAATCAATTTTTCGCATCGCGATCAAGAAGCAAAGCCGAAAAAGGAGCGGAGAAGATCAAGAAAAGTTCAGAAGAAATTCGTGAAAGATTCCAACAACGATCTCGTCGATTCAAGGTATTTCTCTTAAGTGCCGAGCTACGTAGGTCTCACAAACTTGTTTGAATTATAAAACCCTAGTTTGGAAAACAATGGCATCCGGGTTAGGAACCACCAAGGGTTTAGAAAGCCATGAAGTTTAGTTGGTCAGCAACGAAGTAAAACAACCTGAATTTAAGCCCATACCTGAAGTAGCATACAAGAATGATCCTGCAGGTGCATTATCAGTTATTCCGGATAAAGTTGTTATGGTAGAAGATGTTCGCAGATGCTACAATTGTAAAATTGGTGCCATAGGAGACTTAGAAATTCATAATGCATATGATAAATTATGTGAAAACAAAGTACTAAAAAATGAGTTTTCCATTGTAGAAAGAAAAGGATTAACCAAAACCCTAGCATTTCCGACTGTCTTCAAAACAGAATGGGTACGGATAGTTTTGAGCCGAATACATAACGGAGCTTTTTGGTTAGAGTCAGGGCCAATAAAATTCATCAACAAAATCGTTCATAGGGTTACTGGTATTCCAACCCTAGATCGGCCAAAGACCCTGCGAAGTGACAAAAGGGAAGTAATTGAGAGAAATACAGGTGCAAAATGGAACAATAGAGGGATGACTATCGACACAGTCACTGATCCTCTACTAGAATTTGCTGTAAGAATTATTTCACACAAATTCTATCAATCAAGCAGATTAAATAGTGTACCTTGTATAGCAGTTGATGTTGCATACAAGATAATAAAAAGGGATCACACTTATGATCTGGCAGAGCTCATGTTTCAACAGATTAATGAAAATCTGGGAGCTATAAGGAAGAGCAAAGGAGCTCAATGTAAATTTGGATCAGTTTTGATATGTATGTTTTTCTATCTGATGAAAGAATTTCCTTCTATAGGGAAAGTTAAATGGAATCCAGACAAAACAATTGTTGAACAAATTAATGGATACATTGAACAGATGGGTGAAAATTTTGATGCCCAAATGACTGGTTATTTTGAGGACTTCAAAAAGTCCATGAAACAAAGAATGAGAATTCTAGTTTCAATGACTGAGAAATATGAAAAAGATATTTTCTTTCTTGTAGATATAGATTATACTTATGTGCAAGCAGTTATACCTAGAATAAGATGGCTTAGGCCACTAGGATATGAACTTGATGCTGATCAAGCCTCTGCAACAATAACAACCTTACTTGCAAAAGAAGTAGACAAAAATGAAAAAATCTTTGGAACTTATGATGTTGTCAAATCAAAGATAATAACAGAGTTGAAGATTACTTCAGCAGTAAAGAAGAAAGAGAAAATGGTAAGATAAATCAAAAGAAAGTTTGGTGTAGAAGAAGAAGGGACAGTAGAAGAAGAAGGAGATGACATTAAAAAAGAAGAAGAAGTCATTGAAGAAGAAGAAGAAAAACTTCAGGATCAGACTCAAGGGTCAGAAGGAGACAAAGAGGAAAGTGCTGAGGTTGAAATAGCCAAGGAAGCACCAGTCAAGAAAAAGACCACAACTCCATCTGCTCCTAAATCCAAGGGGAGGAAAGTAGCTACCCTAGCACCAAAAAGACCAACCACAAGGGCCACAACTCAAAAAGCAAAAGAAGAGGCTAAAGGGATGAAGAAAGACTCAAAGTAGACTGCTGCTGAGTCAAAGAAGAGGAAGTTCATTCCCCAGCCTGAAACAGATGAGGAGGAAACAAAGTCAGAAGACAACAGTCAATCTCAAGAGGTAAGACAAATACCCCAGATTGATGTTGATAAATTATGTACAGAAATTAGAAATAATGTTTTGAAAGGATTAAAGAATCTAAATTTTTCTAAGCTCACCAAAGGAGAGAAAAATAAATTAGAGGAGTCTTTGTATGCTATGATGGCTGAATATAAGCACACACCTCTAGAATTAGATGACTCTATGCCGAGAGAACTGTATACAATCATAGAGGATAAGTGGCATTTTTGTTTACAAATGGAAAAATAAATAAGGGAATCAACATTGGAAAGATTGTTGCCTGATTTGACTAGAGATCAAATAATAAATGCCATAAAAGGGCATAATAACAGATTCACTCCCAAGTATAGAGCATTCAGTATTCTACAGAATAAAATTGAAGAGGTAGTTACCAAATCCACAAGATTGTGGAAAATAGTTTACAAGAAGATTGAAGATGTATATAATGAGGAGTATAAGGTAGAAGCAATTGCCAAGATAAAAGAAAAGGGAGCATCAGAAATAAAAGAGAAGAAACTAGTGGAGAAGGAGAGTAAAGGAGAAAAGGAAGGAGAGGCACTCAATGAGGAGAAAGAGGAAGAGAAAGATATAGCTGAGCCACAAGATCAAAGTATGCAAGACATACAGGTATCTCCTCCTAGTCCTCCTCATGCCACCATCACACCTGCAGATTTCATAAAAATAAAGGATGTTACAGAAATTTCAGTTCAAAAAATCAATCCATTAACTGCAAAGGATTTGGAAATACTTGACCAATCATTTTTTGTAGCAAAATTAAGTTCAAATCCTATATTGGTCAGTGTTGATGAATTACAGAATCCAGAAGTCAAAGCAAAAGCAAGGGTAAAAGCACAAATGCCACCTTTGATCACACAAACTACTGGTATTCTATTCCTTCCACCACCACCTTCACCAAGTATAAGTACTGATACACTCCAAGTGCCAAGTATAGCAGTAGGGGAAACAAAAGAAAAATCTGAACAGCCACCAAGTTCAACCCCATCTAGCATTCAAAAAGGGGATACTCAAGCTGAAGAAGAAGAGACACAGAAAAAGGAGGAGACTACAATACAAACACTGGTTGCATTACCCAAATCTAGGACTCCAACACAAACTCTTCAGCAACCGAGCACAGATGGATTACAGCTGCAAATTAGAACACCAGGCTCGAGTTCATCAAAAGTAGTCAGGAGACTTCACTATGGAGTTCCTGAGCTTGATGAAGAAATTAAAATCCCATATTATGAATCTAACACTCTTACAGAAGAAAAGATTAATGAAATTCAGAGTGCACTAGACAAAAGAAGGAGACAAGAAGCACTAAGAAAGGAATACAAGCATAAGCGTACATTGAATGAAATTAAGGACATATTCACGGAAGCTTTTTGCTTACAATCTCCAGATGAGTCAAGACCAATCATGGAACAACTTTCTGATATAGTTGACCAGGTGACTAATGAAGACCAGGAAACAAATGTAAAATTACTTGAATGGTCAGAAAAGAAGTTCCAAGGAAAAGTAAATAGTAAAATATCTAGTGATATAGCACTAGCACAAGAAGAATTGGCAAAGAAAGTTACAACAGTTAAATTGTACTAGGAAACATCTTTTCCCTGTACAACAAGTTGTGTGATTTTTCAACATTCACACAAGACACTAGCCAAAAAATACTGAGTTTGGAAAGCAATCTGAAAACTTCTAGTATGCAACTCCCTAAAGATCTAGCTCAGAGTGAGAAGCATTTTGTCCAATCGCTTCACACAGAAAGAGAGCTAGCCGTTTTGGTAGCAGAAGAGGTGACTACAAAAGCCAAATTGATACAAATGCAATCATCAATTACTCCTCATTTGGGATTACTTCATAAGGAGCAAATAAATGTAGAGACAGTCCTCAGGAAAGACCCCAATCTTTCTTCATTTGATGGAGTTGTACACCTAGCAGCAGAGATTGCCATCCAGCATAAGACATTAGATGTCGCATTAGCGAATTGGGATGCAGCTCTAAAGATACTCCTTGAAGTAAATAGCACATTTTTGGCCAAATATGGCATTTCATTGTAAAGACCCTTGACATAAGTGTCAAAAAAGGGGGAGAATAAGTAATTAAAGAAAGAAGTTGAGTACAGGAATGAAATAATAAGTATAATAAAAGGGGGAGTAAGTATAATAAAAGGGGGAGATAGCAGAGATAGCCAATTTTGAAATTTTGACAGGGAGATAGCAGAGATAAGAAAATTTTAGAATTTTGGGGGAGAAAGCAAATTTTGGGAAGCAAAGTTTGAATGAAGGATTAATTACTGAGTCACATGGGTTAAGTGTTTTTGCCACTCATGTCAAAGGGGGAGATTGTTAGCTTAAAGAATAAATTTGACAACTGAGTGTCAATACACTTAACCAAGATCAAGAATAGGTGCCGAGTGCAATAGATGTCGAGTAATCTTCAGGTGCCGAGTAAAGTGTAAATTCTGAGTAAAGTGTAGGTACCGAGTAAAGTGTAAATGCTGAGTGAAGATCAGGTGCCGAGTAAAGTTTAGATGCCGAGTAACACAGTTTTGTGTAAGTGTCGAGTAACTCAGTAGAACAACATGTGCCAAGCAACATAAATATTTTAGGAGCCGACTAATCCAGGATATCAGCATAAGAGTTTGGAATCGCACAAACTATGATGAAAATAGTCTTTACAGCCGACATAAGGAAATCTCGAAGGATTTAATGATCAGATCGAATCTTTTATATTTCCTATGTAATTTGCATGCAGCCAATAAGAAAACTAATAAAGGCATGCAACCAATTAGCAAAAGATAAGTATTAAGTGGAAATGAAGATTGAATATGGATCGTAGATCCAGACCTAACCCTAATCCTCGAATATCTTTATAAGGAAGACGATATCTCATAGAGAAGAAATGATAGAGAAGGAGATGATAAAGATGATGATATAGAGCAGAAGATATAGAGTGGTTGATATACTATTTTCAGAAGCGAAAGATATCAGATGACAAAGGATCAAGATCAGACGAAGCAGAACAGAGCCAGCATTCAACAATCAAGGATTGTAAACTATTAGGTTCATTTTACCTAATATTTTCTAGCCATTGTATTAGCATGGAAATCCTATGGTGATAGGTTAGCTTAACAGCTATTTCATTGATCCTAGAGATAGGTGATTAAATCCTTTAACAGGGTGACACTTCATGTTAAGTGTTTGTAAATCCTCTAACCAGGTCACTATTGACACAGTGTAAAGCCTTTAACAAGGCAAACCATCAGAACTGGTTAAACAATATTGCTGCAGTAATTTTTGTGGGTATAATCCCCACCCCAGTTTTACCTTCTTATTCCTGGAGGGTTTCTGGGTTACCAACTTCAGGTGTTATGTGTTATTGATGCATGTGTTAATTTCATGTTTACTTAATGTATTTACATGCATGCAATTTATTTCCACATAAAAGTTTTATAGGACAAATTTTAGTACTTCTGATTCACCCCCGTCCCCTCTCTAAGTACTCTTTCCACATTTGAATATTCCAACAATTTATTTCTATTATTTTGCAAGAAATAGTATAGAGACCAGTTGGATAGTGAATTTAGTGGTCTTTCCCCTGAAGTTGTTTGGACAGTGAGTCCTTTTCCATTCTACAACTCCTAAAAAGGTTGGCACAACCCATAATAGGGTTGGAATCTCCTAATAGGGATTGATACATACCAAATTTATTTAATTGTCTCATAATAGATTCCATCCTCTTACAAGGAACTTTTACATTAGTACATCATTTTGTCAGTAACATCCCCACTAGGGTTTTCTCTTAGATCAAGGGTTTCCCTAGTTAATATATCTCGTGTTATTGTGTATGAGTATCTTCTTATGGTTGTTGATTATATTTCTCACATGGTTAAGGATTAGTAAGGTTGATTTATATGTTTTAAAAGTTGGACAACTGATTCACCCTCCCCCCCAGTTATCTTGGTGGACTTTCCTTTCTAACAATTAGTATCAGAGCATCAAGTCCTTGAGGGAAAAGTTTAATAGCTTAAAGAGATCAATGATTGGTCACTTTAGAAAAGAAATTCATAATTTTGATGGAGTCAACTATGACAAGTGGAAAGAGAAGATGAAGACTCATTTTTTATGTATGGATCCAACATATTAGTTGATGATAAAGAATGGAAAGAAGATTGTGGAAGAAATCAAACTTGAGGAATGAAGTGAAGCTAAAAGAGATTTTTTTATGTGCAATATTCTTGCCAAAGAAGCATTATTGTCATCTCTTCTTGAAAATGAACATAGTCAGGAAAAATCCTTAGATACATCTCATAAATTTTGGAAGTCTTTAGAAACTACATTTGAAGGTGATGCACATGCTAAAAGAATCATATTACAAAATTGGATATATTTGTTTCAAGATTCTAGAATGATGGAAGATGAATATTTAAAAGCTATATTGGTAGAATATCAAAAATTATTGTAGGTATTAAGTCTTGCAATGGATCTAAAATTGTAGATGAGGTTATTTGGAAGATCTTGAAACTTTGACAACACCATTCAAGAAAACATCGTGGATGATTGAGCTAGTGATACCCTACACTAAGACGTTTACCAGAGAGATACTACTTGGAAAATTTGAAGCAATCTTGAAGAAATCTAGAGATTTTCCTAGAGTGGAGACGTTCTTTAGTGCATTAAGTGTTAACCATTCTTTATCAAGAAGTGTGAGCAAGTGGAGACTATGCTAGTAGTAGTAGATCCAGATTTGAGGAGGATTAACAAATTGAAGAAGGAATTTACCTGCTTGTAAGAAGAGAACTAGATGGTAAGATAATTTTTAAATGTTGGACTTGTAATGAATTTGGTCGTTATGCTTCTATGTATCCTAAAAGAGAAAAAAATTACAAGAATAATTTCAAATCTAGAAGGCCTCGAGATTTTTTGTATCAAATTAAGATGATGAGTTTGAAGAAAGAGATCAAATTAAAAGTGATGATGAATTAGGATTTGTAGCAATAAAAGAAGAATCTTGAAAAATAAGATAGAGAAGAAAAAACCCTAATTTCACAAGTTAAAAAGAGATCTGATTGGATTATCAAATAGTAGTTGTTTGCATCATATGAATGGAGACATGAATAAGTTTGATAAGTTTGGTAATCATGATAGAGGAATTATTAGAGTTAGTAATAATGCAGCTTGTCATATCAAGGGAATATGATCTAGTACTCCTGATGTAAAAACTAACACTAATTATGTTTAGTTTGTTAATGGATTAAAGCATAACCTACTGAGTGTTGGAAAATTGGTTGATAAAAGTTATCAGTCATAATTCACAAAGAAGACGTGCATTATCAAGGATAAAGATGGTAAGTTGATTGGCACTAGTACACGATCTAGAGGTAATGTTGTCCAATTAAACCATATAGACATGACATGTTTGTATGCAAAAGTGAATAAAAATTGGTTATGGTATAGAATATCTTGTTATATAAACTTTGATAATACTATGAAGGCTAGTAGTACACTGTCAGAGTGTTGGGATTAAAGATAGAGTAACTGAGAGGGGGGGTGAATCAGTTACTAGAAAAAATTAATCCACAGATCCCTTAGATGTCTTAAAGATCTAGCTACTGCTGATACTTAGTAAAAAAATGTTGTAACTTTGGTAAATTAAATTATTACTTATTTTCAAGCATTCATGCATGCAACTGAAAACAAAGTGAATGCAAGAGACACCAGATTTAACATGAAAATCCAATATGGGAAAAAACCACCAAGTAACTAGTCACCAATTTTTCACTCTTCTGAAGTAAGCCCTATTAGGAGCCAAACTTGTTAAAGGTTACAATACACACTGTTAGGTGTGACCTTGTTAGAGGATTTAATCACCCTGTTAGGAGTGGCCTTGCTAGAGGTCTTTAGAAAAATTCGACTGAACTATCACCTTGTTAGAGGATTTACAAAATGGCTATTAAAACAACTCTGTTAAGAGATTTGAAATCACTGCTACAATGGTTAGAAAGCAACAATGAATTAACCTGAACAAGATGCAATTGAATTTTTTGGCTACAGGTCTTTGTTCAGCATTATTAGATCCTCCTTGATCGACTATGGCTCTACTTCTCCTCAATGATCTCTGATCATCCTTCAAATTCACTTCCACAATAATCAATCTTCATTTACATTAATTCCACCTTCACTCCATACTATTTAGAATTCACAACTTGACCTCTTACTTATACCATTTAGATTGTCAAGTCGGCCCATTTACATGTTATATTTACCAATAAATTATACATCAGTCAGCTATAGATATTACTCTAAACAAATAAATGTTATTTCATAAAATAATGAAATTCTTTACTGGCCGACCCTACTCGATAAATACTGCTTCTAGAAATTTCTTGAGTTAACCTTCTTGACTTAGTTAACATTGCAATATCCTTAAAATCCTTTGGCTGCCAAGTTTACTCAGTAAGAATTGAATTTCTTTGATTACCTTGAAAGCTCGGTAAGAACTGCTTCTGCCAAATTACCTTTGATGATCGAGTGAGCTCAGTAAGAACTGCTTCTGCCAAATTACTTTTGATGACCAAGTGAGGTCGGTAAGAATTGCTTTTTCCACATTTCCTTTGATGACCGAGTGAACTCGGTAAGAATTGATTCTTTGCTTTGCTGACCTTTTGAGCTTGGTAGACACTATCCTTTGTCTAGCTGACCTTCTGAGCTTGGTAGACACTATCCTTTGTGTACCTGACCTTCTGAGCTCAGTAGACACTATCCTTTGTCTAGTTGACCTTCTAAGCTCAGTAGACACTGTCCTTTGGCTTGCTAACCTTTTGAGCTTGATAGACACTATCTAATGACTGATATGACATTTTTGTGACATCAAAGACAACACACAATTAAACAATTGTATCCAACACAGAGATCTACCAAAAATTATGAAGCCCACTAATGTTGTGTACAAAGAACATGTTATGAATAAGAAAAAGAAAGTTTCCTTTCCTTGAAAGAAATTCACTACCACAAAAAAATTAGAGATTTTTTTCATACATATTTGAGTGGTCCTATAAGAACAAGAGGTTTTTATGGTAAAAGATACTTTGTGATTTTTGTTGATGATTTCAATAGAATGATGTGAGTAGCATTTCTTAAAGAGAAGTATGAGGGATTTGAAAAGTTTAAGTTGTTTAAGAATAGAGTTGAGAATGAATCTAGAGTAAAGATAAAATGTTTAAGAATGGATAGAGGTGGAGAGTTTATTGTTGACACAAAAGTCTGTACCCTTTCTTGAGGTATGACCCTCAAGCATCATTGTAGAACATGGAAATGACCTCCAAGTGTGGGACTTGCACTCTGAGGTTGAATCTCTAGAGAAGGTTAGCTTCCTTTGCTATCAAGATGCACCTAACTACTCTAGAGAGGAAAAGGGAGAAGGAGATGCAATAAAAAAAATCTATCCAATCTATTCTAAGGAGGTGATGCATGAAAATAATATGTTCAAACCAATCTCTACCCATATATGCATTATTGAATCATCATAACACCAAAAGATATACACATCTAGACTTGTTTTACTCTAACAATCACATATAGATTAGAAAATCCAAATAAATGACATAATGAAGAAGAGAACTCACTAATATATCATTCATAGGCCAAAAAGAGATACAATCATGCAAGATTGCAAATATCCACAATACAACAATGAGAGGCAAATAGTTCTTACACAATACATCAATGGCTGAAGGAGAAAAGGCAGAATGACATACAGTTCAGAGGCAAATGGAATTTACAGTAGCAAGCTAGAGTAATGCTAGAGAAACAAAGAGGGTTTGACACTTACAAAATTTACAAAATCTACCTTTATAGCTTAGGCATAACTAAGATATTTTCTACCCTAAACAAAACTCAACAACTACACCTAGCAGTTATTGCAAATTTGGAAGAAATTTGATCATAAAACAACTCTAGATGCAACAATGATAGGAAGAAACCAAAATCATCACATCTAGTTGTAAAAAATCAAATCCCATCAGATTTGATCATTACAATCATTAATGAGGCATGCAGATGCATAGGTGGCTTGCAAACAAGGCCAGAGAATGTCATTTAGCATTAAAGAATAGTCCTTGTAGAAGCTAACACAAGCTCATCCACAATACATCAATAGCTTGATTGAGTATGATTGTGCCACTTGAATGACTCTACAACTCATACGTAAAGTTTCATTTACCAAAGAGAGACTCTTAGTTTAATTTAAAGTCACAAATTTCTTATGATGTACACAAGGGGTAGGCTCATTCACATAGTTGCATGAATTTTAGTCCTCTTAACTATTACAATTTATTGATCACTGAAGATTCCATCACAACATTTGTTTACTCCCTCTAAATTAATATTATCGATATCACTAATGGTTAATGAAACCATATCCTCTATCTGCTCCCTCTGACAAATATGTTAGAATCCTTTTGAATATAAACCTTGTAAGCTTCTAAAATAAACTTCCCTTTAACAAAGTGTTAGACTTTCTTTAAATCTAATATCAATCCTCCTTTTCCTACAAGAACATTCTATGAGGAAAAGATCAAGGCAAATGCTTGTATAGAAAACAAGTAAGAGAGATATTACAAAGATTAGATAAACAAAATACTCAAGGATAATATATTTTAATCTATTTTTTAAACATGTTATTTGATTATCAAAATAATACATACAAATAATATATTAGTCATCATAATGATAATAGAATTTATTTGTTATCTATATTTTAATTTGATACATACTATTCATTTATTTGTATTTCTATTCAAATAATATATTAGTCACCATAGTAATAATAGAATTTACATAATATATTCTCTATCCTCAATATAATATAATTATTATTTTACAATCCATGCAATTTTTAAATTAAGATAAGCACACATATAACTAAAAAATTTATATAAAATCTATCATATATCATATATATAGTATAAACAAATAATTAATTCATAAATTGCCTATAAATGTATCCATGATAACCTATAGACATAAACATATCCACATTAGCCTTTAAATAATAATGTATAAACATAATACATTACCTTTGAAAGCATACTTTATCCATTATTCTTATTGGCTTGATGGGTCCACTTGCTCTGTCACATAGATTAATGTCGATGTGACCCCTTAATGACCTTATTCCACTTGATGGGTCCACTTGCTCTGTCACATAGATTAATGTCGATGTGACCCCTTAATGACATTTTAGGTATTCCATAGTTTATACAAAGAGTGTATCGATATGCCCTTATTCATACACATGTGGTTACACGTATTTCATTTTCCTTTTATTTGACCTAGTAGTGATCAGTCTTCTCTTCTTCTATCCTTTGTCTTTGTATGCGATAGGTTTGGAATATCCTATTACTATTCTAGGCGAACCATACCTGTAAATTTGTTGGTCATTGCATGTGATGGGAGTTTATATGAGAGGACTGAGTTTATCCTTTTGTGGCCCTTTCTTCTTTTAATGATATTAATATTATTGTTTCTGCGTATACTCATGTTGTTCATTTCTGTCATTTACGACTTTATTTTCCATAGACCTGATATCTTCTTGATGCAAGGGGAATGATATCACTTTCCACATCACCTCTATTCGTCAAATGGATGGTACTTAGTTCATTTCATGTTCGAGGGTGATTAATGTACATACTCTTACTTATTCTTTAGTTCATTTCATGTTTGAGGGTGATTAATGTATGCACTCTTATTTGTTCTTCCAATCGTTGTCTTTGTAGGTTGACTCTTGGTTATGTGGATGCCATGTCACAAGGTTATAAAACCAACACTTGCCTCTTATTGGGTATAGGGAACCCATCCTTAGTATCACTTTCCTTCCACATCACAATGGTCTCGACCTTCCTAAATGCTCTCCTACTTCGTTGGGAGTGACGAATTAGATTGTGTCACTTTCTAACTTGTTTCATATTTCATTTTTGTTATTTCTTCTACTCAAATTAGAAATAATAATGGTTGTGGTGTAATCTTGCAAGAATAATAATGTCTCTAATGAATAACTAAGTGGACTGTAAATAGGTCTACAAATTATGTAATTTTGCTCAATCTTTATGTGTCTTGTTCATAGACCTGTAGGTCTATTTCAATCTTCCCCATTGAGCATGTGTTCTTTAGTGGAGGCCAGGATTGATCTTGAATAGAATGTGATACAATCTATCAATTTTGGCACAATACAATGGACATATTAACATTGTTGACTATTCCACTATGGCTAAGTCTTTTCTTATTGACTATCTTTTTGTATTTGGAATGTTGATTGTATTGGTGTCTTCAATTCTTGATTGGAGGACCTATATTTGTGCTTGGACACTATGCAAATACACATATTATTCTAAGATTGTTGTTGGTTCTTTCCAATTTATGCCCATAACATTTTGTAATCCTGATAATAATTAACTTTAGAAGACTCCTATTGATTTGATGAAAACCATATTTTGTTGAAGAGCATGGTGTTGTTGGATATACACTTTCAAATATTTATAAAAGACAATCAAAAGATGATTGGTGTTGTCGTTGTCTTTCATCACATTTCCTTGTTGCATCCTGTATTCACTAGGGTATCAACATAGTCACCGTTAACACATTCACTATGCAAAATTTTTGTATTATAGTTGATATTTGATACAGTTGTAGTTGGCTTTGATACCATGTTAAAGTAACTAAGATCCTTCCTACAAATGTATAATCATTTCCATTTTAATTGATGATTTCTAAATGCAGATTTGGATCTCATTTAAATATGAGAAGAGACATGTCTCTATAGTTAATCACCATTTAGTTTATAAATAACTATATGTATATCTCACCTTTAACATATATATAATATTAGTATATTAACCATATATGTAATATAATATAATATTATTATATAATAATATATAATGCATAATATATAATACATATTATATTACATATATCATATATATATTATACATATAAGATATATAATGCATAATATATAATATATAACATATATAATATATATAATATATATAAGATACTTATCTTAAGGACAATTTATCATCAATGAGGTAGCTTTAATAAAAAAAATCCAACAGAGGCTACAACAAAGTCATTTCTCATAGCTTATGTAAGCCATAGACATACACACACACACACACACACACACACACATACATGTATGTATGTATGTATATTCTTATCAGTAATATGAGACATAAAAAAATGTTCATATAAATCATGAATACAGATACTCAATGTAATGAGTATATCAGACAAGATGTTAACCCAACCAAAAAGTGTGCTAACCCACATCAAACAATCCAGCCCATTGAAGATCTCCCAGATTGGTTATCAATGACGAGCTGAATGGGGGTAAAAAATGACCAACATTCTTGGCAAATCAAAGGGGATAGTTTCCTACTAAGAATAGACTAGTAGCCTTAAGCAATCCATTGGGCATAGAGTCACCAAAGAGAAATGACACGTTATCCCATCTGCAAATTCACAAAATTTTGTAACCAACAAAAACCAAAAACTTTGGGGAGCTCTAGAAAGCTCAGAATGACTCTCAAAAAATGAGCAAATGTGCTCATGCACTTCTTGGAAAATAGGAAAGAAATTAAAACAAAAACTACTCTACTTTGTACAAGTTATTTTCAATGCAAAAAATTAAACAAAGCCATTGATTGGCTTGTTGAAATAGCCAAGCTTTCTCACAAGTTGATTTCTTCTTTGATTCATGAGTGTAGTTGAAAAGATCAACAAGCATGACAAACATACTACTATATGGAATACCTTCCTCTCAACGTTGAAAACAATGAAGCTCTTCAGCACTGGGGCATTACCTTATGGAGCAAAACATGATTGCTCCTCTTTGTAGAATTATTCCTTATACTGTAGAGTGAGCATGACTGGGAGAAACTTGCTATTTTTTTGCAGAGGTAGATGCTTGATGGGGCATCCTCTTGATGGTTTTACGTCCAAGCAATTAGCCTTGACCTTGTCATTGTGCTCTAGAATGGTAGTATCCTACTAGTTTGGAAGTGGCTCCTTCTCTTCTTGTGAAGAAATATTCTCCACATCTTGCACATGATGCTTATGAACCACCTCGTTGGGAGCTACTAGTATGGTGTGACTCTCCACTTTTTGTTGCTGCCATTCATGATCTTGTAATGAAGGAATGGACCATTTCATGTCCAAGGATGAACAAAACATGTCCAACTCATCCCAAAAAGTCTCCTCATCAAAATCCTCTTTCTCTATTGCAAAAAAATGCATAGGTTGAGGGGAAACCTCATGCATATCAGCATGTTCATCCTCAAGAATAGAGCTATCCTTGAGGCTCTCTTTTCGATCTTCTACATGATCATGGAGGATTGTCTATTGTAACAAATGATCTTCTTCCTTCTCTAGCATCAGATCTTCATCTTCTAGTAAAGGCTTAAAAGCCATGACTTGTTCTTCAAAAGAAGGAACAAACTTTTCTTCTTCTTCTTCCTCAAAAAAAGAGGGAAGCTCATAAAATAAGAGGATTGGATCCTCTTCCTTCTTCTCAAAAGCAACCTCTTTGTCCTCCTTAGTAGACTGCAAATCTTTCCATGGTATCTTTGTGGGTTTTTCTTCACTCTCTAAAAAATCCTTCTTTGGGCCATCAGGAGTCCATACAACTAGTCCACCCTCAAAGAGTGAAATGGTGACATGTATGGAAGGCTCATGACCCAACCATTTTTCTCACACGGGGAGTGGAGAAGTTATAGTAGCAAGCTCTTGTTGTGGAGGGGGCTTCTTGAAGCTTGGGATGATAGATCTTGTAGAAGGGGTTACCTCTACTTCTTTGGTCTAAAAATGAGCCAACTATAGCCTTACTTCCTCCTCTCTTGTTGTAGTAACTTTCCTTGAAAGATTCTCCTCAAAATGTCTCTATTTCTCCCTCTCTTCTTCTTGTTGTTGGAGATAGGCCTGGTATGCAATCTCCTCATGTTGTCTTTCAATCTCTTATTGCCTTGCAATCTCATCAAGCCACCTATCAAGGTCTAGCACTAGATTTCACCACTTTCTTATTCCATGCATCCATCTTTCTTTGGGATTCTAACAACATGTGTTTAAGCTCTTTAAATGGGGATGTTGGCATTGATGGAGTAGGGGTAGGAGAAGAGTAATAATTTTGAGTAGAAGGACTATAAATAGTTTGGGGATGTGATTGAATTTGGCAATATGAGGGTTGAGGAATAGTATTGTCATGATATGGGGAGAAAAATAGCTATTGTTAGAGTTTCATAAAAACTACAATTTCAAAGAAAAAATTGAAAATCACCAAAAGACCAAAAATGATCTTTACATACTAGCACTATTTCATCTTGAAACTAGTAGATTTGCACTAGAGTCACCACGATGTTAGATAAATGCCTCCAAAGGCTGATGGCACTAAGAATAAAACCCAAATTATTAGTAAATAAGATTACAACTGGCTAACTAGTAGACTTATGAGGCTAAAATCTGTGTCCCACCACTAAGCATGCCAAAAATTGTTGACACAAAAGTCTGCACCCTTGCTTGAGGTATGACCCTCAAGCGACCTTGTGTAACATGGAAATGACCTCCAAGTGTGGGACTTGTACCTTTAAGTTAAATCGTAGGAGAAGGCTGACTTCCTTTGCTATCAGGATGCATTTAACTACTCTTGAGAGGAAAAGGGAGAAGGAAATGCAAGAAACAATATCTACCCAATCTATTATAAGGAGGTGATGTACCAGAATAGAGTGTTCAAACCAATATTTTCCCATATATGCACTATTGAACCATCATAACACCAAAAGATATACACATCCAAATTTGTTTTAATCTAACAATCACATGTAGACCAAAAAATCTAAATAAATGACACAAGGAAGAAGAGAATTTAGTTATATATCATTCATAGGCCAAAAAGAGATATAGTCATGCAAGATTGCAGATATCCACAATATACCAATGAGAGGAAAATAGTTCTTGCATAATACATCAATGGCTGAAAGAGATAAGGTAGAATGTCATATAGTTCAGAGGCAAAGGGAGTTTATAGTAGCAAGCTTGAGTAATGCCAGAGAAAAAGAGAGGGTTCGATCCTTACAAAATTTACAAAATCTACCTTTATAACTTAGGAATGACTGAGATATTTTTCACCCTAAATCAAACTCAACCACTATACCTAGCAGTTACTAAAAATTCAAAAGAAATCTAATCATGGAACAAATCTAGATGCAATAATGACAGGAAGAAACCAAAATCAACACATCCAGCTGTAAAAAATCAAATTTCATGAGATTTGATCATAACAATCATTAATGAGGCATGGAGATGCATAGATGGTGTGCAAACAAGGCCAAATAATGTCATTCAACATTAAAGAATAGTCCTTGTATTATGTCATGCTTATAATAAATAAATTTGTAGCACCATCAAAAAATATAGGATGGGATAACACACAAGTTAACTTGCCGCAAAAATATAGAGTTGATCCGCATGGAATAAATTTGGTTTAGCTCCAAAAGGTGTGAACCATCAATGTAGATCCTCATTTGAATACAAATGACCTAGATGCTACAAAGAATCTCACTAATAGATGAATAAAACCCAACCTTAGATCCAAGATTTTCTTTTATAACCATAGCCAAATGAGATGCACTCATAATATACCAAAGATGCTTCCTGATCCAATGGCCATCATATCTTCACAAAAGGCCCCAACAATGATGCAAAAATATAACCATCGTTTGATTAAAAGAAACCCAACATAAGAAGGATCCACCACATGGCATGCATAAAGATGGTTGTAACATTTGTTAAATGTTCAGTTGAAGAGGCAATAGTGATTTCACAATTTCATAGAAGCAGAAAGGTAAGCCTTCTAAAGTAGAAAAATTTGCTATTTCAGAACGAGCAACAAAGTCAATTTTTGAAATGGAAAAAATTATTAATGCAGAATGTTAACCCTGATAGAAAACACACGTTAACCTACAAATTGGAACATGAACAAGCTGAACTAGCTCGACACATTAAGAAACTGAGCCAACTCAGCTCATGAAGAAATCATGTTTACACGAGATGTTAACCCAACCAAAAAGTGTGTTAACCCACATCAAAGAATCCAACTCATTAAAGATCTCTCAAATCAATTATCAATGATGGGTTGAATGGGAGCCAAAAATGGAAAATATTTACCTCAAGAGGGTTCAACACCTTTTGTGAAGTAAGTGTCATCAAGAGACAACTATCAACACCTAAGCCTTCTAAGAAAAATGGGATTGTTGAAAGAATAAATATGTTTGTAATAGAAGAAGTAAGAATAGTGATGTTTGATAATGATGTATCTAAGATATTTAGGAGAGAAGCGATCAATACAATAGTATTGACAATGAACAGAGTGAAAATTAGAAAAGGTATAAATAAAACTCCCTATGAACTATGGTTTGGATATGCACCCTTAGTAAAATATTTTACAATTTTTGGAAGTGTTACATAAAGAGAGATGATGATATTGGTAAATTTCCTACAAGGAGTAATGAAGGTATTTTCCTTGGTTTTTCATTAAAAAGAAAATCTTATAGATTTTTTAATGAAAGAACTAAGACTATTGTTGAGTGTGCAAATGTAAAAGTAGATGAAGTTTTTTGAGTTAAAGAGAGAATGTTGGATTATAATTCTAATGAATCCTAAACCTATTAGAGAGAATATTTAAATTTGGATTGAGACTAACAATGATTTTTAGAATAATGTTCAAATTTTTGAACAAAGAGGAGAACCAAGATCTGAACTTAGAGAAGAAGTAAGAGTTGAAACAACAACACCTACACTGAACAAGAATTTGGCAAAGAATTGCCTTGTTGATTAGACTATTAGAAGAAAATAAAAAGGAGTTATGACAAGAAACATATTACATGAAGATTTGTATTTGATTCCTCAAGTTGAACCAATGAGTGTAGATGAGGCATTCAAGGATGATCATTGGATTCAAGCAATGAAGGAATAACTAGATCAAATTGTGAAGAATGAGACATGGGAATGGTTCATAGACCTAAAGAAAAGAATGTTATAAGAACAATATGTGATTTTAGAAATAAGATGAATGAACAAGGTGAAGTTGTGAGAAATAAAGAAAGATTGGTTTGTAAATGATATTCATAGCAAGGACTAGATTATGAAGAGACATTTTCCCATTGCCAAACTTGAAGTAGTAACAATATTCTTGGCTTATGCAAACAAGCAAGAAGTTTAAAGTGTATCAAATGGATGTAAAGTAAACATTTCTAAATGGAGAACTTCAAGAAGAATTCTACATTGAGCATCCTAAAGGATGTCCTTTGGAAAAAGAAAAGGACATGGTATGCAGATTAAAGAAAATATTCTATGGTCTAAAGAAAACACCTAGAACCTAGTATGAAAGATTGGATGGTTATTTGGCAAAGGTCAGATTTGCTAAAGGTACAACATATAGAAATTTTTATTTAAAAGAAATTTAGAATGGATTGTTGATTATTGTGATATCTTTGCATGACATAATCTTTGGAGGAAATGATGAAGCAAGTGACAAATTTGTTGAATGAAGATTGAATTTGAGATGAGCATGATTAGTGAGATGAAATATTTCTTAGGTCTATAGATTGTATAGAATAGTGATGGTATCTTCCTATCATAGGCTAAGTATTTAAAAGGTTTTTTGAAAAGATTTAGCTTGGAAAGTTGTAAGCCTATTGGTACACTCATCATAATTGGTCACACATTATATAGAAAAGATGAGAGACCTACAATTGAGTAGAAGAAATAAAAATCTATGATTGGACATTTGCAATATCTAACTCACACTAGATCAAATATAGAAAATGAAGTTGGTATAGTAGCAAGATTTCAAGCTGATCCTAAGGAAGCATATTATGCAACAGTAAAGAGAATATTCAGATATTTGAAGGGTACACCTTATTTTAGTTTCTAGTATGATATATCAAATTATTTCACTTTTTGTGCTTATACTAATGTAGATTGGGTAGGTATAATGGGTGATAGAAAGAGCACCAATGGTGAAGCATTTTTTCTTGGAGTAAGATTAGTTTCTTGACTAAACAAGAAACATGACTGCATCTTGCAAAGTAGAAAAAAGTAGAGTATGTACCAACAACAAACAATTGTATCATGTGGATGAAGAAGATGTTAAAGGATATTGGGATAGAATTTTTAGAACCTATTATCACACATTGTGATAACACAAGTACAATAAGTATGTCTAAGAATCCAATGTTGCATTCTAGGTCTAAGCATATATCTATGGGTGAATGCACCAAGCTATGGTGCCAAAATGATAACACACATCATTTTTGTTAAAAATTTCAATAACGCACATGTGTTATGGCTTGGGCTCCACAATTCTATGGCTTGTGGAGCCCAAGATATAACATGTGCATGCTATAGCGCATACACACTTTTAAAAAACTTATATATGGACTACAAACCTGCAACCCATTTTATTTTTTGGGATTTCTTTTGATGGTGCCTTCTCTACCCCCAACAACCCACACACATTTTGTAGAAGTTGACATATTTGCTCAATATCCTCCTCAAAATGCCTCCTTGTTGCCAAAGATCAAGTTCAAGTTCATCAAGTATGTTTTCTAATCTTGTTTTTGCATTATTTTATATGTTTTAACATTGTTTTGTATTTTTTAATTTTTTTTTGCTTCAAGTTTGTTTATTTATTTAAAATGCAATTGGTTTCTTATCAAGAAATGTGAATATTCAACCACAAAATCCCCAGTTTGATCAACAAAATCCTCCACAAAATCAAAATGAAAACCCTCTACAAGATCAAAATGAAAACCCTCATGAGGAAGAGCAAGAACCTCCACAACCTCCAATAATTGAAAGACCTCCTCCTAGTACCCAAGACAATATATTGAATGAAATAGAAAGAGTGAAAAATGAATTAAAAGCAATCATTGGTAGGTTAAAAGCTTGCAGGAAAACTAATCCTATGGCAACACTATTAGCATCCTCCCTTGAGTCCATTGTGAGCCATGTAGCCTATGTTAGTGGTCAGTTGGATATTTGGTGTGTTATAAAAGAAGAACAAAGAAGATATTATGCAAAGAAATTATCCTATAAAGATGTTTAAAAAAAGGACATAATGAAAGGTAACATATGCACATTATTTAAAAAGCCAGGAGAATAGGACATTATTAAGACTATAACTAAAAGGTTCCCCATCCATTGGTGCATCCATATGATGAGGTTCCAATATATTACTTAAAGAAATTGTATTTTGAATTTTTCCTTGAGGAGATCCCCAATTATTTTGACATGTTAGATTCTTAGGGTAGAGGTGGGGGGTTGTCATTTGAGAGGTTGAGCACACATTGTGACCCTAATGTAGTTAGGGTACCCATTGTAAAGCTACAAGGTAAGCATGTCATTATTAATTTAGTTGTGAAGGAACTTGTAGAGACCAATACTTTAGGGACTATCAATGCTTTGACACAAACCCCCATTCATTGAGCTAGTCCATTAGTTAAGGAGGAGCCTTCTTTATGCCACGATCACATATGTGCATGTAATGTCCCTACTAATTAGGGTAAGATTACCTTCAAAAACCATTGTCATATTTCATAAAGTAATAAATTAAATTTTGGTATTCTACCCTCTAATTTAACCCAACCTTAAAGACTTCTCCATATCGAAATCGACAACCCTCTCGAGGATCCTTAGACCCTTGGCTATTTTTCTATCTTCTATGAAGCACACCCTTTAACTCCCTTCTTGGAAGATGAATTCTCTATCCAAGGCCCTTCACACATATGAATATGTTAACATCAACAAAATATTCTAGCCTTTAATCATGTTAAGATCACTCTCTTCTGAGTGGGACTCTCTTGATCTCCAAATAAGATCATTCTCTTCCCACCAGACTCTCTTGATCTTAATAAATAATTATTGTTTTCTTGTATTTAAAAAAGAATTAAAATAAATGAATTTACATGCTTCCATGTTATATTATTCTATTTCCATATAACACTTTTTCCTTGGTAAAATGTTCACCAATCAATGTCCTTCTTTGAAATCAATAATACCTCTATTGGTGTAGATGGTGGGCACAAACTTTCGGCTCAGATTTCATATGTTTTACTTCTATAATTATGTCAATGATTTGGTACATTCTTTACTCTACAAAAATTATCTCTTCCTGATGGTGACTGGCCCGAGTCCTAGTTGGATGCGTAGGCTGCTAGTGTTAATCATTGGTTGGTGATTTAATTGTACCTAAATTTTTGACTGTATGCTCAAACTATCCCTCAATCTTGATTGGATGCTCTGTAATTTCTCCCTGTCCCTCTTTTGTCATCCTTACCATGCTTAAGTATGTGCTCAAGATTCCATGAACGACATGTCTCATGGTACTCGCCTATTTGTAAAGGCAATATGTATTTTATTTAGTGATTTATTTAAATTATTTTATGAATTTATATATCATAATATTTATTTATTAAATATGCCATGATTAATTAGTAAGTTTATAATTTTCTATAATAATGGGATGTCATTATAATGATAAGTAGGGTTTGTGTAACAACTATTATAATTTCATCATATAAGTAAAAGCTCATCTTCATTTTTTATTAATAATTGATATGAATTGATTTGATGAATAATTATTCACAAAGAATTGGTAATGAGACCTTATGGTTTATAACTTAACCAAGGCTCATTTTAGTCTTTCCATCTCAAGTTTTCTTGTCCTGAAGCAACTCCATCATTTCTTTATTTTCCCATGTAGTATCTATCTCAGGTAGTTTTTTCCACTTTATTAGGAATTTGGTAATAGTCCTATTCCTCATGTTTTTCTCATAGGTGCCCAATATAACTTCAGGTACTAGAGTGAGTTGACCTCCATGGTCCAAGGGGATAATTCTTCACATTGGGTTAATCTTTATCCTTTGAGGTGGGAAACATGGAATACATTGTGTTTCTTACTATCTTTGGGAAGTTCAAGCTTGTAGGCTAGTTCATTGATCTTCCTTAATACTTTATATGGTACATAGAATCACGACTTTAATTTCTCATTACCATTTTTCTTGATTGATGTTTTTTTGTATGGTTGTAATCATAAGAATACTAAATCCCCAACTGTAAATGTCCTCTCAGTTCATTTCTTATCTACATACAATTTTTGTTGATTATGTGCTTGATACAAGTTTTCTTGTAAGGTTTTGATATGTCCATACTTTGTATTACAAAATCTTCTACACTTGGTACTAAATTTTCTTATGTCATTAGGTTCTATAAATATGTATCTTCATATCCATATAGTGACTTAGATGGGCTCATCCATATTGACATATGGTGAGTAGTATTATAACAATATTCTCCTAAATACAACCATTTGATCCAAGCATGTTGGTGTCCTCTAACATAGTTACTGAGATATCCTTCTAACCATTTATTTATAACTTCTATCTCACCATCAGTTTGAGGATGATAACTTGTGTTGGGTGTCAAGGTTGCTCCTACTAGATAGAAGAGTTCTTGCTAGATTTTGCTGAGAAACTTGTTCTCTTTGTCACTTATATTTTTTTGAGGGAGTCCATGGAGTTGGAAAAATTATTTGAAGAATAATTTAGCTACATATTGTGTTGTTTAATCTATTGAGATTACAAAAAAAATGTACATATTTTGTATGTCTATCTATGACCACAAGAATGTTGTCCTTTCTTGGTTCTTTGGAAGTCCTGTTATGAAATCCATTAATATGCTTTCCCATTTTTGGTTTGGGATGGGAATGGTTTTAGTAATCTTGTTGGGTGTTGCAATTCCACCTTATTTCTTTGACAAATCATGCATTTGTGTACATATTATAGGACTTCTTTTTTTAGCCCTTTCCAAGAATATTTCTCTCTAATATGCTTGTATGTTTCATAGTATCCTTGATGGCATGCTAATGAATTGTCATGATATTCTTTAAGTATTTTTCCTTTAATTTTTGATAGTGGAGTTAAATATATTCTTCCTTTGTAGAGTATTATATCATCCTAGACTGAAAAATATTCGTTGGGCAAGTTCTCTTCTAATATTTCTTGTTCTTGGAAATCCTTAGCATATTCTTCTATAATGTTTGCCCTCCAGTCTCTAGAGATGCTTGTAATACAATTTATATGGGATCTTTGAGAGAAAGCATCTGCCACCTCATTATTAACTCCTTTAACATATTCTATATCAAAATCATAAACTTGGATTCGGCTAACCCACTTTTGTTGTTGATCATTACGATCCTTTTGTTTTAAGAAGAATCTTAAGCTGTTGTGGTCCATTTTTACAATGAATCTTCCACAAACTAAGCACCAATGAAATTTTGCAAAGGCGTGCATGATGGCTAACATCTCTTTATTGTATATTGAGGAATTTTTTTTTTGCTTTGGTGAGCTTCTGATTTTCAAAAGCTATTGGGTATCTTTCTTGTATGAGTACAACTCTGATTCCTTCTCTTGATGCATTACATTATAGGTCAAAGGGTTTGCTGAAATCTGGAATAGCTAGAATAAGACAAGTACATTGTTTTTTTAGTTCCTCAAAAGCTTTTTGAGCTATATTATTCCATGAGAATGCTCCTTTCTTTGTTAAATCAGTAAGGGGAGATACAATTTTTGGAAACCATTTAAAAAAACATCTATAATAACTACATAAACCAAAGAATCCCCTGAGTAGGGCTAGGGTCTTAGGTCTTGGCCATTCTTTGATTGCTTTGATTTTTTCCTCATTAAAACTTACCCATTTTTCACTAATTTTGTGTCCCAAATATAGAATTTCTTCTGATCTGAATTCACATTTTGAAGCTTTGGCATATAATGACTCTGTTTCCAAAATTTTCAAGGCATCCTCAATATTTTGTACATGTTCTTCCCATGTATTACTATAAATAAGTATATCATCAAAGAATATGAGTCAAAATTTCCTCAGTATTTTTCAAATGATGCAATTCATACAAGACTAGAAGGTTGTTGGTGCACTGGTTAGGCCAAATGGAAGGACTAAAAATTCAAAATGCCCATAGTGGTAACTCAATGTGGTTTTTGGAATGTCTTCCTTTCTCATTCTTATTTTGTGATATCCTAACCTTACATTAATTTTTGAGAAGTAGCAGGCTCCATGCAATTCATCCATTAATTCATCAATCCTTGGTATGGGATACCTATTCTTTATGGTCTTCTTATTTAGGGCTCTGTAATTGATGCACATCCTCATGGTACCATCTTTCTTTTTGACTCAAACTATGGAAGAAGCAAATGGGATACTACTAGGTTGGATATGGCCCATTTCTAGTAATTCTTGAATTGTTTTTTCTATTTCTTCTTTGGATTTTATAAGGTGTTGATATGGAGTCGTTATCATTGGTTTGACCCCTTCTTCTAGTCTGATGGAGTGTTCAAACCCTCTTTTTGGGGGGAGCCTAAGGGGAAATTCATCAAAAACCCTTTTGTACCTTTCCAAATTTGGTTTGATATACATATGAATATTTTGTCCTTGTGGTTTAGATTTATCCATTACCATACATTGTGCAACCCATTTTGCTTGATTGTGACTAAGTATTTTGGCCATTTTCTTACAAGAGACTAACTTTTGAGAAGAATTGGGTAACACTTTAAGTGTAATCTCCTTCCCTTCATGTTTGAAACATATTTTTGAATTAGAACCATCCATTGTGAATCTCTCTAAGGCATTTACCCATGGAATCACTAGGATAATATCATTTTGGATATTTGTTACATAAAAATCCCTTTTTAAAGTGTGTCCTCCTAGGTTGATTTTTAGATAGGGTACTAGAGTAGTACAATTTTCTACTGAACCATTTCCAAATGTTATTTTGAAACCCTTAAATTCTTTAGTTTTCAACTTCCTTCTTGTGACTACATGTCTTCCAATGAAGTCATTTGTATCTCTGGAATCCACTAGGGTAAATAATTTTTGTCCCCTAAGTGATCCTTTTATTCATAAAGTTCTATTCTCATTATCTTGTGTAATAACTACTATGTATCCATGCTCATACTCCTCAAATTTTTTTTTTTCCCTAGGTAGATTTCCTTCTATTTTCTCTTTTATATTATTTATTTGTCCTCTCTTGCATTTATGGTTATGACTCCTTGGTGAGTTACATTTAAAGCATAAGTTCTTTTGTATAGTTCTTCTCTTTTCAAACAATGATGTTCTCTACTCCATGGTTCCTTACATATGTAACAAGGTATTCCTTGATCTCCTTAAGGTCGTTCATTTTGATAAGGTGTTTTGTACATCGAGCTTTTAGATCTTTCTTTAGGGGTATTATTCTTGAATTTTTTTTCTTTTCTAATGGCTTCTTCTAAATTATGTGGTTCAAGAGGTTTTACTGAACTCTTAGTGGGATCCTTAAGCCCTTCCATAAACATGTAGGTGAGCCTTTTTTGAGGAAGGTTGGGTATCAAGACAGATAGTTCTAGGAATTTACATGAATTTTATCCCATGGTTCCTAGTTTTTTTAGGTGGGTTAGTTCTTGGAAGTACCATTTAGAATCTTTATCATCAAATTGATAATGAATCTTTGTGTGAATTCATTATACATTGTGATTTTTTTGTGCTCAGTGTTATATGGCCATAGTGCCACCAATCATGAGTTAAGCCTCTTAAATGGAGTATGTCAAATTTGATGGCATCTTTTTCTTTCATTGGGCTAAAAAATAAAAATGTATCTAATTTTTGAACACATGATTGAGAAATTTCCCCTTCCGATATGTCAAAGTATGTTAGTGATGTCCTTTTAATCTTTTTTTTGATGTCTTTATCCATAGTGACTTCCCTTCTTCCTAATAATTTTCTTTCATATTACTCTTTGAAGGGTATACTATTCTTGACTTGTGGATCTAATCCTCCATATATTTGTGCAATTTCTTCTACACTAGATGCTTTTGGCTCCTCTTCTTCTATCATTTGTTCCCCTATTGGGAGGAATGATGGATGTGTGTTGCGGAAATATTAATTTTCTATTGAGGGTACATTTTAAGAATGATTGGAATATGCCTCTCTTCCTAAATTGGGATTAATATGATAATTATTGCCCAGGTTTTCTATAGCTTTGAGAATAATTTTATTTGTACTTTAGAATCTCTAATTAGTTTGCTCCATGAAGCTTTTTAATTCTTGTGCTAGTTGCTTGGCCATTTTCCTTAGTTTTTCATATGTAACAATAATCACAGGATGGCAAGATTATGCTCTGATACCACTATAAAGTCCTTGCTAATTAGGGTAAGATTAGCTATAAAACCCATTGTTAGAATTCATAAAGTAATAAATTAAATTTTGATATTCTACCCTCTAGCTTAACCCAGTGTTAAAGATGTCTCCATATCAAGATTGATAACCCTCTTGAGGATCCTTAGACCCTTGGCTATCTTTTTGTCTTCTATGAAGCACGCCCTTTAAGTCCATTCTTGGAAGATGTATTCTCTATCCAAGGCCCTTGACACATATGCACATGTTAACATCAACATAATATTCTGTCCTTTAACCATGTTAAGATCACTCTCTTCTGAGTGAGACTCTCTTGATCTCAAAATAAGATCACTCTCTTCCCTCTGGACTCTCTTGATCTTAATAAAAAAAAAAAAATTTCTTGTATTTAAATTATAATTAAAATAAATGAATTTATATGCTTCCATGTTAAATTATTCTATTTCCATATAACCCTTTTTTCCTTGGTAATATATTCACCAATCAATGTCCTTCCTTGAAATAATTAATACCCCTATTGGTGTAGATGGTGAGTGCAAACTTTCGGCTCAGATTTCATGTGTTGTACTCCCATATGTATTTCAATGATTTGGCACATTCTTTGCTCCATAAAAATTACCCTATCTGATGGTGATTGGCTTGAGTCATAGTTGGATACATAGACTACTGGCTTTAATCATTGGTTGGTGGTTTGATTGTACTTCAATTTCTAAATGTATTCTTAGATTATCCCCCGATCCTGATTGAATTCTTTATAACCTCTTTGTGTCCCTCTTTCATCATCCTTATTGTGTTTAAGTACCTTCTCGAGATTCCACAAATGACATGTCTCATGGTACCCACTTGTTTGTAAATGCAATATGTATTTTATTTATTATGTGTGTTCAATGATTTATAATTTGTTTGTTCTTTTTTCTTTGTTACGAATTTATAAATCATAACGTCTATTTAGTAAATATACCATGATTAATTAGTAAGTTTATAATCTTTTTTAATAATACAATGGCATTATAATTATAAGTAGGGTTTCTATAACAACTATTACAATTTCATCATATAAGTAAAAGGTCATCTTCATTTTTTATTAATAATTGATATGACTTGATTCGATGAATAATCATGTACAAAGAATTGGTAATGGGATCTTATGGTTTATAACGTAACCAATGCACATTTGAGCACATCATGTGGATCGTTATGCACATTTGGCTATCACATTGGAGACACTATGGATGATGGGCTAGTCGCTGATTCCTAAATGAGACATTTGGCATTGACACATAGGTATATTACAAAATATAAACTAATTTGATCACATTTTATATGTACATATGAATGACTACTAAATTAGCATGTCTTGACATTGTTCAAAATATAGGGTAAGAGTGTTGATGGCCCTAGTACATATTTTCCAACCTTATTTTATGTCATGTTGACGAGTTGATAGGTATGTATCAATTTAATCATTTAAATTAATAGATATATTTATTAAGTAATCATATGAAGGATTGACATAAATTTTGTATCCGTGTCCATTATTTCTCTACTGGTCCATCAACATTCACAAGGGACTCTAAGCCTAGGCTTGATATGAGCTTCATAGAGGTGCATTTTTTTCATGTTAATTTAATTCATTTGATTATATTATGTTCTATAAAAAATGTTTAAATTGTATTATATGATTTTTAGTTGTTGATGTTAGAGACTCCTCATCTTCGCCAGTCCATCAATCGTGGAGTTGTTGTTGTGATGCATATTTTAGAGCCATTGAGTGAGGTATGAAACAGTTTTCATAGTTTTAGTTGTTATTTATAATAGTTAGTACTAAAATTTCAAATGGCATTTATATGTATGATCAAGTGATTATATTGATTGAATTATTGTTGGGCCTTGTTACTCTTGATCGTCTATGAGCCTTTGGGGTGGATGTACAGAGTGACTATATTATGGCAGTAAGAAAATAATTAATTTTTTGTGTACATATATTTGATTTCAATGTATAATAATTATTTATTCATATATACCTTCCTTGTATCATCTCCAGTTAGAGAGGAGCCTAAATAAGAGGATGAGCAAGCATGTGAGGAAGACCCCATCATCCCCATCATCTCCCTCCACTCAATGATAGAAGCCCTCTAGGGATTTTTTTCCTTCCCCTCATGGGAAGGAGAAGATATAGGGATGGACATATATATAGGCATTAGTGGACATATATCTTGGGTTTTATGTTAGTGGACATATTCAACATACATTTGATGTATATATGACATTTTATATTTGATGTATGACATATATTTGATGCATGACATTATTATACTTAGAACTTTGATGCATCAATTTTTTAATGTATGACATTATTGTTTATCATAATATATATCTTGTTTTTCTTTTCTTTTCTTTCATATATTTCATTTTAATGTAATTTGCATCCAAAATAAGGGTAGGAACCATTATAATAAGCTTTGATAGTATCTTTTAACATGTGAATAAGGCTATGATATTAATTTTTATTTATGTTGTACAAGTTATGAGTACTTTTGATTATGAGTAACTTATTTGGAGTTTTTGTTGGGATGAGAATAGTAAAACTTGAATTCTTATTATTGTTATACAATTAACATTGAAGTTTGACTCTTGAGTTGGCTGCAATATGTAAATGTCTAGGCTTGAATATTAGTGTCATCATAAACATGTCAAGAGTTTATATATTCTTTATCTTCAAAAAATGAGAAGACTTGAAATAAAGTTTTAAAAATTTTCATGGAATTTGATATCGATATTGCTTTCTTACCCATCTCTTTGAGAGATTCATTCATGGAAACACATTATATATGCTTTTCTAATGATTCATATAGCTATAGTTGTTACATTTTTTCTTGGATATCTTTTGTCTATCATTATCCTTGTGTAGGGCACCTAACAACCCCTGTTTTAGATTTTTGTTGTTGTTGTTGTTGCTTTGAGGCTTGTTGTGACTCTAGCAAAGTTAGGTTGGTGTGTTGGTGTTCTTAGATCAAGTTGGTTTGACTAAACCTTGTTTAGGTATGTGAATGCTAATAAACACTAGGAGACAATAAGTAGTCAAAGTGGGTCAAAGTATATACAAGTCATTGTTAAGTGGGATATGACTCAGCTGGGTCCAAAATAATGATTTTGCATCTTGTTCAAGTGTTTGGAACTCATAAAATGTAATGTTGGTTGATTAGGATCCCAAATGCCAAAAGTTGCTAAGTTGTCAAGAAGTTTCTCAAATCGGTCTAGGGGACAAAAAGAGGCATATTGGTTACTAGGGGGCCACATTATTTCTAAACACCTTTATTGAACCTGTTTGTTTCCATTCAAAAATGTTTTAAAGGTCTAAAAGTAAAAAATGCAATGTGGTTAGCAACTTTTAAAAATTGCTCCACAACATTTTGTGCAATATTTTAGTTATGGCATGGAAGGAAGGAAAGATAATTATTTTAATTGAATGCATGCCTTGGAAGGTCCTATAGGAGCTAGAAGAAGAAAAATCTACTAGTTGGATGTTCGAAGAGTTCATTCTTGAATTTGAAAACAAACATTTTGTTACATTTCCTTTAAGAGTTTTTGGATTTTGCAAAGAATGTTTAAGATAATGGATTGAACATTAAAGTTTAACCTTGGATTAAGTTAGTTCATGTTTGTATAGTAATTTTTTCTTCATTAACTTTCCTTTAAGATTTCATCTGTTAAGGTTTTAGAAATTGTTTTGAAAACACCTTGTGTGCTAGTCTTGCCTAGGAAATCTGCACAAAAATGACTCTCCCATGAGTTTCCACCATGGAATCATCATGGAACTGAGAGAAATTAGAGAGGACACATTGTACATAATATATATTAAAGCATAGACTCTGCAAATGGAGTTATCTAATCTTTGAATGATGCCCCAGGCAATTTTGGATACTTGGCTAGTAAATTACAGTGTTGATTTGAGGAGTTTGGGGTTTGAATGTAGATGATAGTTCAAACTAGATTTGGAGAAGGTAGGTGGATAATAAATGATACTCTGTGCCAAAGGAGGCCTCCCCAAGAACAATTTTTATACCCCTAGGATGTCATCTTCAAATTCTTATATCTTTTTCATTCTTTCAAGTATTGACACACAATATTTAGAGAGTCTTAGGGTCAATTCCATTAGGCATACCTGATAAATGTGTGAGAAATCAATGTGATGAGATGAGCTTCGGACTAGGGTTTATCCAACCACTCCACTAGTACATTTGAGGTTTTTTTTACCATTATTAGTCAAAATTTTGACCTAGTTTTTGACCAAATTTTGACCAAATTTGACCAACCCATTGGTCATAATTATTCTAGTCAAAATTTCAACGAAAATCTAGTTGATCAAAATTTGGTCAAAATTTTGACCAATGAGTTGGTTGAAAACTTTGTGTTGCCATGGTGCAATTCCCACCTAGATGTTGCTCTAAATTTTGACCAATACCTAATAGTTTTTTACCATCATCGATTGAAATTTCAACCAATGATGGTAAAAAAACTACCATGTGTTGGTTGAAATTTAGACTAACACCTGTCAAATTTTGACCATCATTGGTCAAAATTTTGACCAATGATGGACAAAAACTGATAGGTGTTGATCTAAATTTTGGCCAACACCTGGGTGCAATTTTTTTTGACTAGCATGAAATATAAACTTCTAGTACTATATCCTATAGATGATAATGGCAAGTTTACTCAAGAAATTAGGTAGCTTGCTAGTTTGGATGTCTTGGGTGATGGAAATGTGACAATTGTCAAGAGCTTAGATGAACACTCATGTCTTATCATGGTAGAAGTGTACAAACATAAATATCCATCATGTAAGAAGTGTACAAACATAAATATTCATAAGGATATTTATGTTTGTATGCTTCTTCCATGATAAGACATGAGTGTTCATCTAAGCTATCAAAAATTGCCACATTTCCATCACCCAAGACATCCAAACTAGCAAGTTGCCTAGTTTCTTCAGTAAAGTTGTCATTATCATCTATAGGATACAATACTAGAAGCTTATATTTTATGCTAGTCAAAAAACCTTCTTGGTCATGACCTAGTGCAGTATGAACCAGTCAGATGAATGCCACATTCATCCAACTCAATACAATATCTCCTCTAAGAATTGAGTGAGGTAGGAGTCATAGAACACTAATGGATGAATTGAATCATAACAACCAACATGTTGCAATTTACAAGCCATTGAGGCTGGTAAGCTTTTCTCCTACATTAAAGCCACTGATTCTTGGAAAATAGTCCTTTGATTCCTTGTCATATGAATTTGAACCAATGGCATCATCTAAGGAACATCCACAAAACTTCTAACAATAAAAAACCTTGATGATGGATCACAGTGTGTGATCCAAAATGTTGATGAAAAAAAGTTATACAATTAGATTCAAAAATCATAGCGATTGATTTCATCGACGGTCTTCATCTTTGTTATGGGCTATGGATTGGGCAATTCTTCATTTGGAGAGAAGGTTTCCATTATGGTAGCAGTGCATAAAATATCTCAAGGTAAAATTGATATAAGTTGCTTGAGCTCAAAGTTTTGTAGTCCATAGACGAAGAGGCAAGGAAAGAGCTCACACCCTTAAGACTAAGAAAGAAATCTACTCAATTTGCCAAGAAAATTGTTGATGCTCAAAGGAAATCATTTAGGAGATACAAAATATGGGGAGAGTGGGACAATCCCTATCTGACACTTGCTCTAGAGTATAAAGCTACATAGATTGAAGTATTTGGGCAAATTTTTTTCAGGGAAAATTTCGACCAACATAGTAAATTGTGATGGCACTCAAAGCACCAAGGAGGTCTATCACACCCATGTGCATTTCTCCAACTTATAATATCAATAAGTGCATGTTTTTAAGGTTCAACTTGCCTCACATTTTAGATAGTGCCCAACATAACCTCTCATTTATAATGATAAAAGGGGAGAGAATAAAATTTCACATTCAAATCAAGACTAATTTCTTGAAACAATTGTTATATTCATCTATTATGTTTTCTTTATTCTAAATCAAAAACAAATTTTTCAAATTTTTGAACCCTGTACTCAAAATGTTAAACAGATAGATGTGACAAACTAGCTTCCTAGAAGATTAAAGGTACATTTTCTAAGGTCTTGTAGGTGAAGGTGAAGCTTTCCTAAGTTTTTCCATCATTTCTCAGAACTGCCAATTATTAAGCTATAATTATGAAAAATTCATAGTTTTAAATGCAATCCGCATTCCATACACATTTTCTATACTCGATGTCTCCCATCTCAGGTAACTATGATAATTACCAAGTAGAAGGCTCAAAATAAATATATAGACATCTCTAAAGGCATTATATGTAGATACAAGATGTTGACATTTAAAATGTGCCTATCCACACTGTAGTGTTGATCTCTCAGCATAGCTCATCTCTGTAAGGCTACTCTAAAAATTGATAGTAATCGGTAGCAATTGAATAAGGAAATATCTAGTAAGCATAAAAAATCAAAAAGAGAAGTACAGACTAAATGAGTAGTGCTTGAAGATTTAAGTGGTACTATGTAAAAATAATACCTAACCCACCAGTCATTGGGACAAAATAAGCTTCACATTCAAAGAGATATTCCTATTCTAAGGTACATAATCTCAATGAGCTGACATCATTATTTCTTTTTAGAGCTTTTGAAAAGGTAACCAAAGTATCAACTTTATCAAGATTAATAATGTCATTAATTCTCGATCATTTCATCTAATGTTCTCCACAACTTACAAAGGCCTCGATAACTAACAACATAAAATTAGAGATAGCATCAATAAAGATTTCTTAGAAAATAGCACATCTATCTTTAAAATAACAAGATTAGAAGTCAAACTACCATGCATAAAGCAGCCAACAAAACTTTAATAGGATACTATCTCAAAAAAATCTGCAGCATTACAAAACATCCTAGCTACATATTTCATTAACTACTTGACTTGAATGTCAGGCATCCCTTGATCCTTTAGTCACATTCCCAGTTTGGAATAGCAACTCAATGAAGGCATTGAACACATCCATCTATAGCAATATTAAGAAGAGGTTGAAATCATAAAGTGCAAAATAATGGTATCATTCAGCTGAACAAAAATAAAATAAAAATGTTAATACTTTAACATGTTCTCTCTCTTAGAACCTCTCTATTAGCCTTGGGCAAGCCTACAAAATAGATTCCTTGCAACCTTAGAACTCATTCGCGTGCCAAATGAGACTATTAATCTCTCTGAGAAATTAATGAATGAAAAAAATTCATTTCAGTACTATTAACATATTTGCAAGGATATCACAAAATTTTTGTGTTCAATAATTGAAGCAAAGAAAAATTTGGTGTATTGTGCAAGTCTAAATAATGCTATCATTTTATATTTATTAAAACACTTACTAGGAAAAATAACAAAGTGTTCTCCTCTTAGATTACTTCCCATTTAACAAACCAAGGAAAATGCAATAGATATATTTATCAACAAAGAAATACTGTCAACGAGGGTAAACATGCCATCTCTTAGCATTCTCAATATATCCATTGGCACATAAAGAATTGGGCTACACTTCACAATGCCAAAACCTTGAGCAAAATTCACTATGGGAAGAAGCAAGTTATGTTTCCTTGGTAGGTGTTAGCTAGCAATCATTTCATATAACATCTTATAAAATAATTCCTAAAGCTAACCACATTTTGAAATGAGATAACAACTGATATATATCATTTCAAACTCAATTTATTCCTATTTGTGCATAACATTAGCAGGTTAGTGTTATGCCAAGAGAATGGAATTTATGTATCCTCTTGGCTCTAACAAAGACAAAGGGCCATTCTTGTCACTCTTTGGAGGTAAACCATAAACTCTGAAGAGACACTAAGCCAAAATTATTAGGCACACAAAGGTTTAAAAACATGGCAAATGTATACGAAAAATAGAGTCAACTTCTATAAAAATGATAAATATCTCCCAGAAACAATTGAGAAAGGTTCAAAGAAAATGCCTCCTCATACAACTTTAATAGCATTTTTGGATGAGATGTTATCACAACAGACAAACACTTAGCTGCTGCTCTCTGAACCTTCTAGTTGATATTGTCATCATTGCTATATTCATTAGCACTCTCTCTACATCAATAGAATAGTATTCACATGTTGGTAAGAAAATTCATAATTACATGAAAATAAAAGACACCATTGTGCAAAAATTAAATTTTCTCAAGTAAATAATTCTCTCAAGTAATTTTAACATACTCATCCTCCTCCTCTCCTAAGAAACCATTTGACATAAGGAAAAATGGAGTAAACCTAAAAAAGATTTCCACAAAAATTCATATAGACTATATTTCATACAAAATATTCAATCTATATTAAATCTCAATTAGTGTACTCCCAACGAATCACATACCTGAAGTGTGGGCATATATAAACTAGCTTTCTCACACAACTGTGATGTACAAGGATGGTCATAGTGACTAAAAATTCCATTTGCCAAGATAGCATCAGCAACATTAGGGAAAGTGAACAAATTAATCTCAAGACCCTACAAGGAAAATAAAATTAGAAAAGAAAAATCCACAGTAATTTCTACAATCAACAATTTATAAATAGTTACATTTGCACTCTTTCCAAACTTTGCACATTAGTTACTTTTAAACTAGGTTTAAAAGCTAGTTGATTCATGATCATATTAACAACTTGCCTTAGTTTGAAGATGTGCATGTTCTAGCAAATTAGGCTTCAAAAAATCCCACAAAAATTATGTTGCTTCACAGATCATATTACGCTACATATATATTTAAATTGGAAACAAAAGTATAGTAAGTTACAAAGAAGTTTCCTTATGGTCTCCACAATCTACCAAACCTTTTAAACATTTTTGAGCATTTTCACAGAAATGATGTAAACAAGAAGAAATCACAACTATTTTCTCATATCATCTAGCTTCTTCAACATGGATTTTTGCATCAAACTCTTTTCTTGGGGGGTACTTAGGCAAGCTTGATGGATCACAAGGAAGTGTCTTTGTAGTGAAGAACTAAAACTCCAAATCAAACAAAAAAGATACTGTGATATTTCCATCCATACTAACTCATTAACAACATAATAAGCATTATAAAGATGAATAAAAGTATGCATCCAAACATATTTAAAAGATGTAGGTATTTAAAATTTAACTGAGATGTTAACAATTATTATTATTAAGGTGGTTAATCATATTACCCATAACTGATTGCATGGTTAAACTAAGGTTATACATAACTCTAATCCTATTGAGGCATTAGGTTTTGTTATTTAAGTCCCCAATAAAGATTACTGAGTGTGGTTTAGTTAGCTCATATCCGTACCAACTAAATGTGGGGTTTGACTGTGGTAAATCATGACCCAATGAACAATGCAAGAAACAATTGATATGGTCAATGGGCCACTGATTTTAAATCCAA